>QUSF01000008.1:11400089-11651355 GCA_003676055.1 Chloebia gouldiae | reverse complement strand
TGTAATTGTACCTGCTGCTTTCTTGTGTAATTGTACCTGCTGCTTTCCCAGCACTGTTGTTGCCTTGATGCAGTGCACCCCAGCTACTTAACAAACGGGCAGCCCTCCGTGGAACGATTCCCCATCAGCTTTAAAACCCACTTCTCAGGGAACTATTTTCATCACGTGGTGCTTGGGATTTACTGCAACGGCCGCTACGGCTCGCTGGGCATGAGCAGGCGATCGGATCTCATGGACAAACCTCTCACTTACCGAACTCTGAGCGACCTCATCTTTGAATTTGAAGACTCCTATAAAAAGTACTTGCATTCAGTCAAAAAAGTCAAAATCGGATTGTACGTCCCGCACGAGCCGCACAGCTTCCAGCCCATCGAGTGGAAACAGCTCGTCCTCAACGTGTCCAAAATGATGCGCACAGAAGTCAGAAAGGAGCTGGAGAAGTTTGCCAGGGATATGAGGATGAAGGTAGGTCCGTGCACCTGGGTGTTGGGTTCAGGAGGCAGTTGTGCCTTGTCCCATCCTGCAGAGATGGGTCTTGCTGTGTGTCAGCCTGAGATCTTGCAGGTATAGGTGAGCTGGGCGGGTGCTTGCATCTCTTTGTGCTACTTCTGCAGGATTTGGTGTGCTTTCAAGCCCTTAGAGTTATTTAGTTGAAGGATCTCCCCTTTAGCCTGGGAAACACTTGAGCCCATACTTTTCCATGGCTATCAGGGAGGTGTTGCCCACTTTGCTTTCCTCAGTGAAGAAGGTGATTGGGAAGAATCAGCATGGCTGGGGCTGGAACTGTTGGGAAGAGTGGCCTGGTTGCAGGCAGGAAGGGGGTCTGTGTTTTTCACCTGAGGTGCAGGAGGTGCCATGGGACATCTGTGTCAGTGGTTGTATCTCCTTGCAGGACATGCCAGGGGGGTGATGTCTACTACCCTCAGCTAAATCACAGAGTAGGTTATGTAGGAGAGGCGAGTAAAGTGACTCCCTGACCCATTTCCCTGCTGGCCGGTTGGACTGAAGAGCTCATTGGGAGACAGGGCAGGCTGCCAGGGACCTGAAGGGTTTGGCTGCCCTTGGGGATGAGGGGTGTCCCTGACCGTGCCTCTGAGCCTGGCATGGGTGAGGAGCTGTTTGTGGTCATGGTGGAAGCAGGTTTGGTGCCTGTCCAGCTGGCTGTCAGCAGCGAAAGCAGAGCAGGTGTGTTGCTAAGTATGGGTCTGGCTCTTGTGGAGAGGTATGTGGTATGGTGCCCAAGTTATTCTGGGTTCTCGTCCCCTTTCCTGCTAAAGGACGGCTCCTGCGTAGCAGCCACGTGCCTTTTTGGCTGAGGCACCTGCCCCCTTGCTCTGACCTTGGGGTGAGCCTTTCCAGTGGCATCATAGCCCCTGTGTTCTCCTGCCATCTCTCCTGCCCTGCCAAGGTGTTTTGAGGGCCATCTTGTACCATGCTATCACCTGAAGCATATGGGCTTGATTACTGATGTAATTAAGTTTGGGTTTTTTCCTTCTTCTTTATTCATGCACTTCTAATAATGTCCAGAGAGCAAACAGCTGAAGAGGCTCAAGTTGAAGAAGTCTATATGGGTGGATGACTTACTGAATTTTGTACTTGCTATTGATAGAGGGACCAGCTCTCTGTGTACACTGAGCTGTGACACTGGGTCTTACCCTGCTGAGTGCCTCAGGGCCAGGACCACAGCCCTGAACCCTTGAAGGCTGAAGGCCCAGCATCTGATCTTTCCCTTGAGTTACTACAGAATTCAGAGGGCTTGCATTGTGAGTGCGTTGAATTTGGAGGATCAGGTCTTTAAAGCAGTTTGGAGTGTGAGTGTAATGCTGATGGCTCTCTGATGTTGGAGGGCCTGGAGGATGGGGGCAGGTTAGAGACCTCACTGTCAGAGTTCAGCTGCCAGCCTGAGAGATGGTCACTCCTGTTTGTTGAGATAAAAGCTGGAGAGGGTGATTTGGCTGACTGAGTTTCTTTCAGCTGAGGCTCAAAGCCATTTTTCTTATCTCTTGCTTCTTGCCAGCTCTGAAGAAAGCTGTAGATGAGACAGTATTCAGCTGGGAACTGAACTGGTGACACCAACTAATTCTTGCAGGGGACCCCTGAACAGCTATCACATGATAACAGCTTTGAGCTTCTCTTAACCTGGGCAGGGTTTGAATAAGCCCCAAGGGACTGAAGGCTCTTTGTGTGCCATCCCTGCTACTGTATGAGGCCCTTTATTTTAAATTTTTATTTGCAGTGAATCATTGCCTTTATTGCCACTTCCTTCCCTCCCCCATCTCTCACAGATTCTGAAACCCTCAAGTGCCCATTCTCCGATGAAGGAGAGAGCCCGGGGTAAGTCGCTGTCCCCTCGCCGGAGGCAAGGCAGCCCTCAGAGACGGGCCTGCAGGAGAGATAAATCGTGAGTATTCCTGCCACCATCCCTGCTGGGGCAGAAGGGGAGGCTGGGGATGTTTCTTTGTACAAACTTCTGGGCTCACTGGCACATAGAGGAAAACTGCACCAGGTGCCTTTGTTACCAGAGAGGCTCCAGAAGCTGCTGGCACTGCTGCTGATGTCCTGGCCTTGCTGTGCTTCCTGCTGCCTAATGGCCCCTCTGTGCAGGGGTCTTGCACTGTGCAGCTTACAGAGACAGGGGAAAAGTAAACTTGTCTTTCCAAAGTGACATCACTTGAATTGTATTCTTTGATTTTAATCAGCTTAGAAAAAACCCAGGCCGCTTTCCATGTGTGTCGTAGCTAAGAGCTGTTCTTCAGCTGTGTGGGGAAGGATGGATGCAATACCTCTAAATGGATAAAACTGTGCTTCCAGATCCACAGGCCTTTTACAGCCACTGGCAATTCATACTCCCCTACCTTAGATGTGGAAGAGCTGAGTTCTAGCTGTAGTGCTCCATGCCAGGAAGCTGACAACTGTGAAAGCCTATACGTAACCTGGATTAGTCACATATTTATGATCATTTCTTTTTAAATAGGCTCCCAGACTACTGTCTCAGCACTTATTTATTTATTTTAAAGCAGCTAAAAAAGACATTAGACTAACCTTCTAAAGATAACTTCAAGATACGTTAGCATCAGATGATTTTACAGCAAGCTTTTATTTTTACATGTTCATTCACACTCAGTCCACAATGCTGTACTTTGTCACTGAGAGTTCCTTGTTTAGTGCAGAGATAATTATAGTTGTAATGGGTTCATCTGCTTCAGGCTTCTTCACCTCCTGGATTCTCTTTGAGGAGCAGTTTCATTTTTGAGTTTCTGATAGTGCTTCTGCAGTTGCTGGAGAGCATCAAGTATTTCTGGAGAGGAATGAGTGTCACTGGGCTTGGAGACTCTCCAGTTGAGGTGACTTCTGGAAAAGCTGCTGGGCATGTGGTTGCTCTGCAGTGACTGATCTCTCCTTGGCAGCTTTGCTTTTCCAGGACAGAACGACAGGGAGTGTACAGGTGGCCTTACAGTGGCTTCAGCATCTGTTACACGCTCAGTGGTTCTGCTCCATTGCTCTGTCAAGAGCAAATTATATGTAACTCTAAAATAAACCCTGGGTCACCCTGATAGAAGATGCAGGACCCAGACACAGTGTGATGAACTGTGAGCCCTGAAGGGGGAATGGCATCCCCAGGTCAGGGATGAGCTGAATGACACATCCCGGCACATGCAGCGGTTGGCATAAGGCAAGAAATAAAATAGGAGAGATGAGGTATTCTCTTCTCCATACTGGTGGACCTCTGAGAACCTGATGAAGTGAGAGGCCTTTGTGTTACACACAGAACAGGAAAGAGTCAGGTTTGCTAGGCTTTAGGCTGGAATCCAAGCAAAAGAATGGCTGTGCTTATCAACATTGTTGTGTTTCTTTGTGGATCTCTTACTCACGTGCTGTAATTACAGCTTCCTTGAGCTTGCTGGGGAGGGGGAGAGAAATATTTTGCTCTAGTGTGAGCTGGCAGGGGCAGAATCACACATTCATTTGAAAGGCTTCACCTGCTGTTGACAAGCTGTTATTACAGCCTGGGTTTTGTCAACAGTAAAATTATATGGGCCTGCTGGGAGAAATCTCCCACTGAAGGATATATAGAGTGGTGAACTAGAGTGTCTTGGTTGCATTGTTTCTGAAGGACAAAGGCTGAAACTGTGCTTAAGGATGGAAGAGGATTTCATAGCCACAAATGTTTAACTTCTCATCCTTGGCCCTTCAGCTTTTTTAGGTAGATGTTAGTGGTGTCTGCCAGCAAGCCCACAATAGCCATTCAGCCTGGAAATGCAGCTGCAAGGCAGGTGGGGCACATTGCAGGACAGGTGGCAATGCAGTGCCCAGTGCATGCCTGCCTAGGAGGCTGGTGTGTAGTCAAATTGCAGCTTGTTAACTGAGCTGTGCAGCAGTCCCTGTGCTCTTAGCCCAGTTGCTGTCATCTGGCATGAATACAGAGGATATAGATAGGGTGGTGTCAATCTCTCTGGTAAGTCTGAAGCTTTACTGTGTCCACTTGCCCATCCTCTGAAGTCCCATTGCAGAAGGGTGCAGTAAATTGCCGACCTGTGCTGGAACAGGCAGTGCAGTGTTTCATCCTCACTAGGAGTTCTTGGAGCTGGAGGGGTTTGGGAGAGTTGCTATGAATTTGGAAGGGAGGGACATGCAGTAGCCTGGAGAATCTCTGCTCCTAAATGTCAGCTCACCAGATCTATTTCCTTTCAGCTTCATGTTGAGCCTTAACAGGCATGCTCTGTGAGTGGCATGGCAACACTGGCCTTGTGTACTTCTAGCCCAGTGTAGCTGTTGAAAAGGAAATTCTGCTAGTCTGTTTTATCAGGGTGTGCAAGGGGGCAGGATTACATTAGGGTGTGTAACATCAGGCAGCTCATGAATCTTGTATGCCCAGCAGCTGGGCATAGTTTGCTCAAGTGCTCAGGGTGCTTTGGACAGGAGGTGTGATCTGATGGGCCAGTAAAGCCCATCAGGCCCCTCGCCTGAGAGGGCACGTTTGGCATAAAGTTATTTGCCAGCTGAGGAGAACGGGATCTGTGGTGCCTCTGGTCCAAGTCTTCTCTTTTCCTGAAACTTACAGAGGACAGCCTGTTTGTGGCTAAAAGCTGCAGACAACTGTGGATGGGTGGAAATGGGCATGTCATCATGGCTGTACAGTGACTCCTCATCTCTTCTGGGTAATCAGAGATGGTGCTACCATCCAGGCATGCTTGAATTAAAACCATACTGTGATCTTAATTAAAGGGGAAAGAGAAAAATGTGTGAATAGGATCCCTAAATTGGAGAGAAGGGGGAAGGAAGGACACTGGAAATTTCATACAGTGCATCTCTTGCTGGTCTCTGACTCCTACACAAGATCTGAGGGATGCAGCTTGTAGCTTGTTTACTGGTTAGTCAAATCCCATCTGCTCTGAAGGAATAATGTGGAAAAATGCAAATTATCTTACAGTGATTTCTTTAAGTCTGATCCTTTCCTGCAAGTGAGAGAGACCAGTGAAGACTCCTTCACTTCTGTCAACTACTTAAACTGGGACAAACAAGAGGCATGGAGCAGGGCAGTACTGCAGTGAGGATGGTGAGGTTATTGTGAGAGGTGATTAGATAAAAGGCAAAGCAACAGGTTTCATTCAATGTGCTGCTAGGCAGAAGAGCATTAGCTGTTCATAGCAATGTCCCCAGCTCTCAATGCTGTGCAGATTCTCAGCAGGGATCTGCTGTTAGCAGTTCTGCTCTTAAAAACAACGACTAAAATTCCTTATTGAATTGAGGCATTAAAAAATACTTCAGAGGCTCTGTTGTACACATGCATGTGTGAGCTAGACATATACCCCCAATTCTTGGGGCTGCAGCAGTACAGCTCTTCCCTGGTGTGTGCCCCAGCAGTGAGCCACAGGCAGGGCTTTCCCTGGTTTCCAGCCTGCCTGTGACACTGCTGCCTCTCCCGGGACCTGCTGCCTGCCCTGAGCTGCTCCAGCGGGAATGGGCTGGCAGCCTGCAGCAAGGAGATAAGTACCAGCCTGGCTGTGCAAACTCAGGGGTCACATCTGCTGCACAGTGAGCAAAGAGTAAACACACAGAGCTGGAAACCAGGCCTGAGGAGCTGAAAGCACTGGAGCCATGGTCAGCCTCCCATTGTACTGCTGGGGCTTTGGCTGTGTTTCTGCAGGGCAGCAGACGTGCTACAGAGTACTAGAGAAATGTGTGCTTTAAACAATGTCTGTCTTCAGAAAAGCAAACAGATGGCTTAGTGTGAAAGCACCCAAAAGCCTGCAATAAATGCTCAGATTAGACACTTCCAGACTATAAATCAGCTAGATAGTTTTGATTTGACAACTTTATTGCAGGAGCTTTTCCATTGCTTGCTAAAAAGAGATAGACTGATAGCTCAAGGTTTCCTTTGGTTCAGGCTGTTGGAATACTTAAATGGCCTAACAGCATACATGTATGTGTGATTGCTCAGGCGAATGGTATCGGAATGTTGGATGCCAGGAGGCTGAAGGGAGTCCACCCTATGATTTCTGTTTGGGCTCCAGCCCTTCACACAGGCCCAGCCAGGAGGAGGGGGCAGGCTGGGGGAGAGCCAACACGCCGTGGCCATGTGAGAGCCCTGCTTGTTCACTCTCAGCTGTTTCAGCTTTGTTCTAAAAGCTGGAGTCCTGCTCCTGGGTAGATGACAGGTGGGGTGTGTTTAGTCTTAGCTACTCATTTAGGCCCTCTCTCAAGTCAGGAGGAGGGGGTGCTTCAGGCTCACATCCTGGATCCCAGCATGCCACAGCTTGTCTTCCCTGGTGCGTGGCCTCAGAGGCAACACACAGCTCTGTCACAGTAGTTCCTGCAGCAGATTTACCAGGACTGTGTTCAAGATGACGACCATAGCTCTATCCAGCCCTCCTCTGAGGCAAGCTTTTCCCTGTGTGGCTGCTGTGCTCTCCACACCTGCATGGTCAGCAGATGGTCTCTTCCCTCCCCTGTGTGCAGGCCGGCCGTGCTGGACAAGAAAGGAGACCTGGCTACACTCAACGAGGTGGGCTACCAGCTCCGCATCTGACACGGCCATCCCACGGACTCCAGAGGGCTTCCCGCTGCTGCCGCTGCACTTTACCTGCACTCCCTTGGAAGGAAAAAGGAATGGGACTATTTTTTAATTTATGTACTCTCACAATAAAAGTTTGACTTAGAAAATAGGGGGTAATTTTTTTTTTGGTGGCAGTATTTATTTCAATTTATAGAAAAGGCATCAGTGAAGAGAACCTAAAATTAGATTTGCCAGGATATGAGACTTCCTTTTCTCTCCCATTATGTAGCAGGTGACTCAGTGGTGTGAGTTTCTTCAAATATAACTTCCCTGTACCGGTGTTAACTGAACTTGGCCTTGTGCTGGGTGGTTGCATTGGAATAACTAACAAGTCATATTCTTAATATCAAAATGTGCTGGGGTGCAGTGCAATTTAAAAATCATATTCACTATAAATCTTTAATTCAGCAATAAAAGCAAGCAGTGAAGAAGTGGCATAAGTTTTTAAAGTATCAATATTACCTCACTAGACTTAATAGATATGCAAAACTGTCAGTATTATTGTTTTCTAACAGATTTGTACTGTTTCCCAGCATTACTGGGAGTATTTAAACAGCACTGGATGTTTTACTGCCACCTCTATTGTTATTTTCTGCATGTTGTTGAAAGATGTTAAGTAACAGTAATATGCAACTGTATTCTTAACACTGACATCTTGTTAGGCAAGATTTGAGGTTTTTTAAATGATAATTGATGAATAATGAATTTTTAAACTTTCATAATTTTTTTATACTTTTGTCACAAGCTTTTAGTCTTTCTGAACTACACTGCTGAAGCACAAAACATAGAGATTGCAGTTTTGTAGAGACAAGTCAGCTTTTTTCTCATATATGTAGTAGCTGGAATAATGGAAGAACTGTGGTAATTCCTAATCTGAAACGATGTGGTTTTCTCTCCACATTTATGTGCAAATTTGAACTTGGTCTTTGAAAGGCTGAGCAGTCTCTGATGGTGATGCCTTGACACCTTGTATTAAATCAGGCATGGCAGGCTGAACTTAAACCTTCTGCTGTGCCATGCAGGGAGTTTTCCTGCATGTGTTTTAGTAAAACTGCTTAGTCAAACTTGAATAAGGAAGTATGACTGAAAGAGATGAAATCAAGCTTGTCTGCTTCCTCCCTGCTCAGTTGTTTTGTTGTAAGCCTTGGCTAAGGACCTGTGATGGACAGCAGTGTTCTCAAGTGACGTGGTTAAGACTCGCTGGGGTCCACCATTCGACTTAGTGAAGTTCTCTGGAAGCATTTGAGTGCTGCATTCCTGGAAATGTTTCATTAGGTGCCTAAATATAAACTGGATTATTGTACATATCCAGCCTCTACCCTTTTTGCTGTGCTCATAGATGATGCTGCCATGGGCCTGGTGTACCTCCCCTCCTGGGCACTTACTTTTCTGGGATCTTGATGAAGATGGATGCTGTTACAGACTGACAGTAATGCTTTATTCAAATGGAATGATATAAGCTCCTAGAACACTTCCATCAGCCAGAAAATGAATGAATACAGAAGGAAGGAATTGCTTGTTCACAGACCTCATTGCTCAAAAAACTGAATTTCACCTGCCTAGGACAGGAAGAAAAAGCCAAGACCCAGCAATCTTCTACAGCCAATTAAAGGCTTCCTACTAATTGAGACTTCAGAAGCTCTAGAAGGAATACTTTTCAAAAGTGTGACACCTCTTTATCCAAGTTTACCATATCAATAACAGGAAGGCCTTTCCCATCCCTCTTTCTCTAAACTTTCCCACTCCTGTGTTCACAGTAAAGATTTTTTTTGGTTAAGGAGTGAAGCTGAAGAAAGGGAAATACTCTTTTGGTAGAAATTCTTGTGTAATTTGACATCAGCTGCAGAGTTTTGGTTTTAAACGTCATCATGATGCCCAGTGTCTTGTGACTTAAATAATTTTAAATGAATTTTCATGGATAAAATTATGTGGAAAAACTTTTGATCAGCTGTATCCTATAGCACAATGTTATCTGTATGTTGCAACTTTTTTCTATGAAACCATGGTTTACTACAGCTCAAATAATGGTTGTATATAGTTTCTACCCTTGTCCAGCACACTTTATTTTCTCTTAACTGATACTGAAGCTTTTTAATGCTGTAGAGGTGTGTCGACAAATTGCTTTTGGTCCTTGTGTAAAGTTCTGCTGAAATATTCTCTTGAAACTTGCTTACGATGGCATTTGTCTTAAGTGTGGTTCAAGTGACAGCAAAGTGGTCAAATAGCATAGAAAAACTTGCATGACTTTTTGGGCTTTTTTCATCACTTGTATATGCACAGCATGAAACTTCAATAAAAGTATCATGGTAGTCTTTTTTTTTATGACTTACGTGTGTTTTTTTTCTGGTTTTTGCTCTTAACAAGGGTTGCTACAACTGAACAATGTTTTTAGCTGTAGTGTGGGCGTACCCAGAAATTTGTTGCCTCTAAGTATGCTGGCATCTATGAGATTACTCAGATGCTTGAAACCAGATAGAATCCAGGATCAAAGAGGTTCTCATCCTCAGCACCAACCTCACTGTTCATATATAGAAGAAAGATCTTCAGTTACAACTACCTATGACTGACAAAAGTAGCTCCCTCCAAATTTTCAGAAATGTAAGCTGAATGTTTTGGCAGGTGCTCATATTTTGGAATGTACTGAGGAGCTTTTTTAATTGCAGTTGTCTGCAGTCAGGGAAAGGCAACACAGATGAAAATTCCACAAGTGCTTCTGGGAGACAACTGTGTCTGAATGGTGCAGGTTTTCCAGCATTACACTGAAAGACAATTCTGTTACTTCAAAGTTGGTTCTACATACAGCCATGTGTAGTTTGAGCGAGTTACAAGATTTGTTTTCAGCCCCTCCACATTTCCTGTTCAGGTAGTCTGGTGGTTTTTTAATTACTTTGTAAATTGTATTTTATATAGAATGTTTATGAGTGCATAGCAAGAATAAATATAAAACCATGATAATTTAATAACCTCAGGATCTGTCATTTCAAGACGGAACCTGGCCTTTTTAATAACTAAATGGAAAAAACCCCACCCTGTCATCAATTTTTCAGTATGTATGAAACCTCAAGACGTCAAGGGCTAATTTTTTTCTTCCTGTATAGATCAGTTAAGTTTCCTGTGATGTGGTGTGCTCATTAAGCTTAGCTTTATTTCAGATACTTTAAAAATATTTCAGTGAATGCTACCTGTATTTAAGCCCTTTGAATTTTAAGCAGCAAATTCTTAAAGCATGAATATTTGCCTATAGGCCTTTCTTGCTTTGGAAGTTCAATCTTGCAGCCTCTGCACTGACAACACTGAGTAAATTCCTTTGTAGAAGTGTTAAGACAGAAGTGTCTACAAAGCACATTTGTAGTAAAACGTTATTTTCAACTCATAAATTGCTGCAGGCACAGAAACACATTCCCCTTTGCTTAAACAACCACACAGTTCTCAGAATAGTCCTTTTTACTGTGATTTACAATAAAAATCATTTACAACATATTCATGAAAAATAATGCCATTTGGTGTCTGTCCTTTATCAAAGAGGAAGCTAATGTAAAATCCTTTTTCTCCCTAAAAGACTTCATAAAGTAAATGAAACATTTTTTTTTTTTAAAAGGAAGTCCCTTTAGAAAGTCTACACAACACTAATAAGTCAGCATGCAGGAAAACTTATTTAAACCGGACCAGCAGTACTTGAGTTGACCTTTTAAAAAAATAATAATAATCATCCCATGAGAGAGAAGGTAAAGGGAATTTTACCTACACCACAAATCCTTTGGATATCACCGCTCAATAAGCCTGAACTCTGCTAGCAGTGGCAGGTGGTCAGAAGAGTTATTTTCATTGGGAAGACCATTAACAGTCCAAAGATCTTTCTCTGTTAGAAGTGCTAGCCTGCCAAGAAGTTTCAGACCTCCACTATAAGAATCCTCTGCTCCTGTCAGAAAAAAACAAACCCAAAGGAAATGTTCATCAGTGTAGGCTAAATATTACACCTTCCTACAGATGAAGAAGGAGGAAAACAGTATGGCAGCAATAATCCAAAGTTGTTGCTGTTCCATCTATGCAAAATCACCAGTAAGACAGTTCAGAAATTCTTTATGACTCTCAAAATAGAGTTTCACGAGTAGAGCTCAAAGTATCAGAAGGACACTATTTTGTGGAGGGGTAAACAGAAATAAAAAGTAAAATGCATTTATTTGTTCACTGCAACTACTGAAAAAGCCTCATAGAATCCAGTCCATTACTTTAAACAACAGCATTGCTAAACAGAGCTGACATTTGCAAAGTTAAGTATCTTTTTAGATGCTTTTACTGGTTCACATAACATTTTATTTCTGTATCCTCAAGCACACAGTTCCCCAGCAGGCAGGTCATACAGACACTTTGCTCGTAAGGATGAAGGTATTCTAGCTTTCTATTCCCTTTCTAACTGTTCATCCTAAGAAAGGGATCTCCATTATCTCCTGCTACCTATTCCTGTAACTACCTACGAAACCCACTCCCAGCTCCTTCCCCAGATGAAACACCACACTGCTCATGCAAGAGTGAACACGACTCAAGCCTTGCAATTACTACACAATTACATAGAATAGTCTGGGTTGGAAGGGATCATAGGCACCATCAAGTTCCAACCCTCTTGCCATGGGCAAGGAACACTGTCCACTAGACCAGGTTGCTCAGAGCTCCATCCAGCCTGACCTTGGACACTTGCAGGGATAGGGCAGCGTTGGTCCCAATACTGATCCCTGAGGAATGCCACCTGGACATTGAGGCAGTGATGGCAACTGTTTGTTTCCAGCCAATTCATGGAGTGGTGCAGCAACCAAATCCATCTCTCCAGCTGTTGGGCAGGACCATGTCAAATACCTTGCACAAGGCCAGGTAGATGTTCAGTTTTCTTCCCTTCTCCACAATTACTGTAACCCTGCCACTGAAGGCCACTAGATTTGTCAGTCATGATTTGCCCATCATCAAAGAGCAATCAGCTTTTTCAGCTCAAGTGGAGAAATTCCAATGAAATCCTTCCATGATCTGTACAATTTAGATTTCTTGAGCTATGTGTTCAAGTTAGACAACTACTCAGCAACCCTACCTATTGCTTTCAGAGTGCAAAGGTGATACTGGGCAAGTTGAGTGCTTTCAGGAGCAGCACAAACTGCAGCTGTAACTTCTGACAGAAATCCTTTCTGTGTGAAAGTTCTCAGCAGATTCAGAACTTCCTGGCTGACCTTGGTAGTGGCTTCCCAAGAGATACTTTAAAGGACTCCTCAGAGAGTTCAACAGCTTCATTCTTTGCCGTCTGCCAGCTTTCCAGCCCTTCAACAACCCAGCAGCTGTTTGCTGCTCTAAAGAAAAGCTTTTTTACTGCAAAGATCTCCTAGCTCTAGAGCACATGTCCACCAGGTCTTGAGCCAAATTTATAGTTTGGGACAGCACCTGCACATCTACAAAGGAGCAGTTTGTTGCCACAGAGAGCTTGGTCTGCATGCAGTGGTTAATGTCACTCAGAACACTCAGCAAAACCGTGCCCTGCAGGACTCGGGTAGAGACTGAGCCCTGGTTACAGGAAATCCTGAATACCAAACCAAATATTTGGCTAAACATGACAAAATAAAGCATTAATATTTTAAAATAAAACACTTTAAGTGGGAAAAAAACCACCAATCACTGAGCACATTTAAAATTCACTTGTACAGACTTTGGCAACTTTAAATACAGAGGCCCAGGTCATTAGAAAACTGAAAATCCAAACCACAGCTTAATTTCTAAGAGCTCATGAATAAAAACTATACTAGTTTAAAGTAGTTGGAAAATTCAAGTTTGGTTCCACTCTGTGCTTTGATGTGGGAAAAATCTATTTGAAAAACAAGTGCAAAAAGAAAAAAGTGCTGTATCTCTGCTGGAGGAATGATGGTGCTGATGATGCAAAAAATATATAATGATGGTGCAAAAAATATAAACCAGTGAATTAGGATTAAATTTTGTGCAGGGATGCACTCTGCAATCACACAGCACTCTATTAAATCACATGGCATTCAGAAGTAATTTAAATACTCCCCATATTGTGGTTTTTCAGTCAAAGCTTTTGCATTTACCATTTTATATTAAGGTAGCATTTACAGTGCATGTTATGACAAATGAGACTTTTGTGAATTGACTCAATGAATTTTGACAGTCTAGTCTCAAGCGACAAGAGATGAAGGTGGTGTTTTCATTCCACATACTGAAAACAATATTAATTTATAAAAAATCAGTTGTACTGTACAGTGGGAGCAGGAATGGAATCCAGGTTTCTTTGCTTAACTTCTGCAGAGACATTCGTGTGCTAGCACTGCACTGATGTTTGTTGATGAAACACAGAACTCAAGAGGGCATGGAAAGCAAATTGCTCAGAAGCACCCACAGAGCAGTAAAGCATGGGGAAAACGCTGATACCCATCACGAAATTCCCACAGAGGTACCGTGACTTTGTTGCACCATCTGGTGACTTTTAGCTGCAACTGCAAACCAGAGAGTGACAGCTGGGCCTGTGCCAGTCACCGTGCTCAGAGCAAAGGCCAAGAGTCTGTTACTTGGCAGAAATTACTGCAAGACAAACTGAGAAGTAAATTGCCAGGAAATGGTTCGTTTATCAGTTTTATTGCACATCACAAATTGCTGTTCACTGTATTATCAGATGATTGGGAATACTGCCTTGCTGTAGGTCTGGCCTGCATTACTGACAGCAGTACTTCTCAGGTGCTACTTCCACTGCTGCTTTCCTGTACCTCCAGCTTGTATCCATGCTGAGACAGGAACCACAGAAATGTTCAGTCAGATGAAAAGGGTGGCCCTGTGTGGCACTACAAGTCCAGCTGTGGTGAGCTGACAAGGGCAGCCATGTTTCTCAGGTAACAGCTGACATTCAAAGCACTACCATGAACCTCTGAGGAACTTCACATGGATGAAATCATCACTACGCTTCTCTTACAACAGCAAACAAATATTCTTGTTTAGCATTTATGAGAATTAAAAAGGTGGTTTCTTTACCTGGCTGGTCAGGAGTACCATCATTTGCTGCAGAATAGAAAATATAATCCACGGTAACAGCACTTCGGGAATGACAAGTTGTCACTTCTGGTATCCCAGTTTCAGGGAAGTAATGAGAATAGACTGAAGACAATTTAAAATGGTGCCGCAATTTCGAAGACATCCTAGAGACATAAAATCAAATAATTTTATTTTCTTCCCATTACCAAGAAGGAATAAGCAATCAAGAAATACCAAATAGTTCCTGGTTACAAACAAAATCAATTATCTGGATATGCAAACTAGTGTTTCTCTCCTGCAAACCATCCCATAGCCTTTTGTCCAAGAGGCCTAAAAGGGAAAATGCAGGCAGCATTTTCAAGTAAAAGTGCTGATCAGAACTGGCTTAGCTGACACTCTACTTAATAGATAGCTTTCAACCCCACATACATTCTGTAAGTCCTCACTCAGCAATCTCTCCCTGACATGCAGGCAGAAATGTCCATGAAAGCAGCTCATATGAAAGCAACAGAACACAAACTCATATAACCAGACCCTTCAGCATAAAGAGAAATTCAGATTTTTAGAGTTTTTTTCCTCCCCCAGGCTAGAGGTATCAAGCTTCCAAGTTAGGCTGTGCTTATGTCTTCCACTCAGGCTCCCATTTTCTGTCTCCCCATCATTTGTCTGTTCCTCTTCATTTCAGCTCCTCTTGTGTCACCTGTCTTTTTAATCTTGAAAGCAAACTGCAAAACTACACCTTTCAGCAAAAGAACTCCTGTCTCTCAGACATTTGCTTCCATCATCTCTACAAATTATCCAACCCTCAGCTGTACCTGCTGTACCTGCCTCACCCTGCATTTTAAACCTAGGCTGCAATGTGTTCTGGTTGAGACCCAAGCAATTAAAAAAAAAAAATCAGCATCTTACCTTACCTGATTCAGAGCAGAGACAAACATGCCAGTTGGTATAACACAGACAAGCAGTAATTTCTGCTTTTGTTACATGACATCCCTTTTAAGAAAGAAGCATTCAGCATGCTATGGATTTAAACTGTAGCATAGGGCCTCTTGTTTGTTATCTACTTCTTCTGTCAGAAATGCCATGACATCTTTTTCGTCACCAAAAATCACCAAGAGTTCTAATATGACTATCTGCAGTGATACCAAGATCTCATTTCTGGTAAGAAATAGCTGACTTGGAGCCTACCATCCCATACATACATTTAGGGCAATTTCCTTCTTCTATGCCTTACTTTATATGCCCTTACCAGTTTGGTAAATGCAAATATATTCCTGCTTTCAAACAGCAGTTACATTTTCCTCCTCAGCATTCTAGCCATGGCTTCCTTCATCTGAGTGAAAGTTGTATTACCAAATCCATAATACTCCACATTTCTCAGACTCAAAGAACTTAAATACTCCCACACAACTGATGACAAGGAAGATTTTATGACCTTTCCAGTTCCTTTCCCTCCTTCCTCCCAGTTTCACACTGTATTATAGGATTTTATACATTCATAAACCAGTGTATCAAAAACAATGAAAAGAGAGAGAAGTGCCAATACTTCAGCAGCTGGACAACACTGGCTTATTATTTTTTTCCTCTCCCACTTTTAAAAACATGGCTTCTGCAACTAGACTGAAGCTCACGTGTTTCTTGCAATGTCCCTACAGAGGATGAAGTTCTGTTTATGTCAAGAAGTGACAAAAAATGCCAGAAGCATTCTTTTAATGAGCAGACAGAAAGCACCCTCTAAACAGCACTGACACCTCAGCCCTGCATTCTGAAAAAATATCTGCAAGTTCCTGAAGAACACACATTCCATCATTGCCAGTTGTAGTCTTTTGCTGTCTCATCACCCTTTTCATGTTTAAATGAAAAATGATGTTTTTGCCAAAAGCGCAGATGAGGTTGGGTGATCATCAGGTATCCACAGCTGGAATCAGATATAAATTTGGACTAAAACCAAAACCAACCCCCAAAGGCTTCCATATTTTTCCCCAATACATACTTTTCAGATGCTATTACAATATCCTGAGTATTGTCTGATTTTGCTGCTTTCAATTTTTCTCCTGCAAAATAAAAAGAAAATCAATTCATATTTAAAATAGGATATAAGTGAGATCAATGCTGAAGAACTACAGAAAAGCTACAGTAAAAAAAAAAAGTATCTTTACACTTATTTTTTTTGCAGCAGGCAAGATACAATTCACCAAGCTGGATTAAATTCTTCTGTTCCATTAGCAACATCCCCTCTAAAGACTCTTTTATATTATATCCCATTCATTTAAAATTGTTTTTTCTGTCAAAGGAAAAAATAGTGGATGAAAGATGTAGCCATACTCAGCAAGGAATCACTTGCTTTTCCCAACTGTCCCATGAAGTGCCAACGCTATAATTCAGAAACACTGAGGCAGAATGCAGGTCCACACTATGTCCATGTACTGCATTCCTTCACCTCCCTCTGCCAGTCACAGCACAGCTGGCTTTCAGGATGCAAACAGAGGAGTTTAAACATTACAGAGTTTGTAATGTTTAAACATTACACAGTTCCTGAAGGGGAAATTTCTAACTATTATCTTATACAGATTCAAATTTGCAAAGTTTGTGTGAATAAACTTTATACTCTAATGAGTCCAACAAGGAAGTTTTGTAAGCTCAAGACTCACTGTTTTTCCCCCACTAAAACAGAATGTATGGTTTTCAGTACTAGCTGAATGCTACTTTCAAAGGCTCACAAAAATTCATTCATTCAAAAACTGACCTGCAGTTTCTTCCTTTTGTTGCTGTTTTATTTCATATACACAGTTTTGTGAAATACCTAATTTTTTTGGCCAAATCGGAATAGATAATATTCTTTGTCCCCGTGGAAACTGTTCTTGTCCAGAGACCTGAGAAAGACAACAAGCTTTTTTTTCAGACAGAAATCTGATTAAAAAACCAAAAAAAGCCCACCAAACAAACGTGAAATAGGCAAATATTTTGTGAAATTTAAAGAAAAAGGCCCATGCCCTTGGAATAACTCTTTTATAATGAGCCAAATCCCTGTAAAAATAACACCCTTTACATACATCCACTCTATTTATCCATAGCAAGTTCTTTGCAGGTGCCCAGTTTTTCCAGATGGTTCCTGTGACACTGAGACACTTCCAAGGACATGTTTAGCAATGTGACAGCAGTGGCTCAGCATCCAGAGCTACCCAGCACACACTTAGCTGCAGGATGCTGATCCTTCTGGGAGCAAGTCAAGTCAAATGGGGCTTGAATCAAGTCCCCACTAGCAAAGAACACTCAGCAAGGCTATTTTTTGGTCATGTTTCCTCACTTGATGTAGCTCAGTCACTCCTATTACATAGTATGTGACACATCCAACAGCTGCATACAACAGCTCACAACAAGACATCTTTTAACATTGAAGAGTTATCTAATTGCAGCTTTGCTTTTGCAATTACTGTAGCCACCAAGTTTATCTACAGTAAGTCATCTTACCACAGAGCACACAGTAGGTTTTTGATTAAGTGGTTATTTTATCCTACTTAAAGACTGGGTCACTTAAACACAGTGATAAAATCATCCAAACACAGTGATACAATTGTTCTGTGTATTCACTAAATTTGAGGAATGATTGTTGGTGAGTTTTTCCTTTCAGAATGTTGGTAGAGGACACGATATCCCCTAATGCACAGCTAATATAGCCAAGCTTATTTAAATTCAGTAACTTTTGCTTTGCAGGCTGCTGACAGTGCACCAAAAGAGGCACTTCAATAGCAACAATCACACCACCACTCAAATACTTCTCTTTAATCAGCATTAACCATTTTTTTGGTGAGAAGTGAGAAGCACAGCCTACCTTCCCTATAGCAAGTCCTTCATAATTTAACTTTCCTTCCTTTATAAATCTGTACAATGGAGAGCCAGGAACAGAATTGAAGTCCCCACAGATGATAACTGGGCAGAAAGAGCCATCCTTCTGAGGGGCCACACTGGCAATCTCTGCCAGGAGCATTGCAAGCTGGGTCAGTTTGATGTCCCCTCTCCTTGGGTTGTACAGCAGGTGTGTATTGGCAATACAGATGGCAGCATTGGCTTTACAGTGAAATCTGGGCTGCAGCAGCAACACCAGTCCAACGTTGTCCCTGTCCAAGAGTGGGATATCACGGCGAAAAAATTCCACTGGGTTTGAGGAAATCAGGCTAAATTTGGAAGTTTTGAAGCAAATGGCACAGCCATCAGGTTTTCTCCCTGTCCTCATTTTATACTCACAGTGATACCCTGCAAGAAAGGCAATTAAGAACATAAAATACTCTAGTATAAATAGAGATTTTAAAACAAACAAACAAAAAAATCAGAAAGATCTCATGCTGATTTACTCACATCACAGTCAACCCCCAGTCTCAAGTACCAAATTCCATGTGAAGTTCACATAAACTTGTGTTCACTTTTCTTTCTGCCCTAATCTGAGCTGAGGCAAGGCAGGACAGGAAACGTGGTCCAATACCTTATGCAATGTGTAAACATCTACATACTCTAAGATAAAAGTCATGTTCTTATCTCCTCATCTGGAAAAATACCCAAACCAAAACAACAAAGAAACCCCCATAAGGCAGATAAAAGTGGCCTTGTGCATTGAAGTTTTTTCTGGATGCTACAAGAATACCAGTGAAGCATTACCAATCAAAAGCCTTAATCATGCTAAGTCATTAGTCAATGTCTAAAATTATTCATGGAACAAAGGTCTCAAATGTATTTACATAATTATGCAATTATCCAGTGAGCAGCAAGTGGCAAGCTTTCACCAAGGAAACAGAGACACTTATCAAATGACAGCACTGGAGTTCAAACAAGTCCATCTAGAAACAGTGATTTGCCAATTTCTTCATTTTATGTAGAGGTGATTTAAACAATATTTAAACAAGACCTTATCTATGTAAGGAAAAAAAAATAGATCTTAAAACAGTATCTAGTTTTTGCCATTTTTAAATGTTCTCTGTCCTGCCCAGACCATATGACTTCATGAAGTATAGCCTTAGTGAAGTAGGGTGAGTTGACCTCAGCTCACACCAGTGCTGGAACAGGGGATTCCCATTCCCCTCTCCACTTGTTGTGGCACATACTGCTAACTCAGTAACCCAACCGAAAACTAACCCAAAAAATAAAATTAGTCTGGATAGTATTTTGCTGGACGGGTGGATTTCACTAGTGAGTGCCAGAACTAGCCCAGGACAAGGGGCAGGACACACATCTGGGAGCCAGGGATGGGGAAAGGAAGAGTTAAAGCAAGCTCCAGACCCTCCTGTACAGTAGCTACAAGCTCACTTGCCCACACAAGCCTGGCCTCACAGTGCTGTTTCACGGTTCAAGTGGATTTCGATCAGTACTGCCATTACTCTCTTCTTCCAAACACTCAATTCTGGGAGCTAGACTACCTCAATTAACTAAAAAAGAAAAATGTATCAGTCCAGTGCTGCTCCTTTACCATGTCCTCCTGGCATCAGACAAGAACCAGTGCCAGGATGGAAGTGGAGCCCTGGGACTGCAAGGTGGTACAGGGCACAAAAGGTTTAGATCAGTTTAAACCACCATGGAATCAACCCTTAGCAACACATTCCTTCCATAAAATCACAGGAGGGATAGTGACAAGACAGTCTATTCAGACTGACTGACAGCACTTGTATAAAAACCTAATGAATATATACTGACCATGGATAACACTTAGTGCTGATATTTGGAAGGCTTCAAGACAGAAAAAAACATGCCCTTGAAGAGCTGCCCAATAGGAAAAAATATTAAGGTAAAATCTTTAAAATACTGGTAAAAAAGATTAAGGTAATTTCAAGAGAGCACTTGATGAATTTATGAAAGAGGATACACAGCATTGTTGCATGTGATAACAAAAGAGTTGATTCTATAATGAGAGTTTTCTTTGAGGAAACTAGTGCTGAGTTCCCAAAGGAGAGAAGACAATGTATTGGTCCTAAGAGTTTCATCATACCCAGGGATTCCAAACTTGATTTGATCTCTGTTCTATAGTGGTCTTCCTGGACTTCCTGTAAGCAGAGCACCTAAGGCAAAGGTTTACAATTAAAATATATTAGTAAGCACATCGAAAGGTTACTACAGCATATATCTGTTGACCAGTCTGTATAGGTATTAAAAAAAGCAAACTCAGAAACTTTTTGATTCCATAATCCCAAAAAAGAAGTCACTCTTCTGTAGAAAATGCTCCCTAAGATTATAAAGAAGCCCACAGTTCCTTCTTTTTCAGACAGACATTTTCAGAGGTGAGATTCAATTTAATCAAAATAGTAACTTGCTCCTACATTCTCAGCAGCTCAGGGGAAGGCTCAGGGAGAAGGGATGAAGAGGCAAATGGTGTACTACAGGGTGGAAAACAGGCTTCCATACTATAAGAACCTGAACCAAAGATCAGACTCAAAATACTTATTTAAGAGAGTTCACAGAATCACAGAGTAATCTGAGTTGGAATGGACCCATAAGGATCACTGAGTCCAACTCTAGCTGTGAGCACCTCTAAGCCTTCCCCCAGCAGGCTGCAGTAACACAGATCTACAGCCACCACTGGGATAAAGGACTGAGCTCCCAAAGGGGAACAAGTTACCCCTGCTTGCTGAACTGCAGCAACACATTCCACTTGCCCAGCTGAAATTAGCTCATTCAAAGTCTCAAGGGAGACTCAAATCTCAAGCAACATTCTGTAATCTCTGGTTCACTACAGGTTACAGTTCCAACCAATGAAACAGTTAAAAAAATCTATGTCCTTTAGCAAGAATTTTCTGTGGAAAGAACACCTACATCTACCAGGGTCTGAGAGCAGCTGCTCCTCTCAGAAAGCTATCCAAGGTATCTCACTGTTAAAGATATATGCATAGAGGATGTATAGGTTTATTGGGAAGAAAGAAAGAGCTTGAAGAGGACTTCAATTTCCAGATTTCTGGCTACATACTAATATAACTGCATTTTTCAAATGGTACAAGGCTGTTTTTCTGTGGCTTCCTTACTACAACTACTTTTTTCAGTACTGCTTTCTGACACAAACAGGTTGGATTCTATCACTGAACTTTTGTTGATCTGAACAACGACTGAAGCAAAATTTTACTGACTTGACTTCCTGGTTAAGACTCACAATAATTTATGTGTCCTCAAAAGCAAACAATAAGCTCTACAACCAACCAAACCCACAGAGGTGTTTTTTCAGACCCCAGTATAGAGTAGCAGAAATTTTTACTTCAGTTTATCAGTTCCCAGAAATATCCACATGATCATTTTCTACTCACATCTGCATCCAGCTCTTTGATTTCTTGTAGGATGTTGGGAAATCTGTATGTCCAGAATAGCAATCGCTGTCTGCAGTGTTTGTACAGGTGAGAGTTGTCTTCCAACAAATTCTGTGAGAGAATATTGTAGGACATGACTGTAAAATCAAATGTTGCCTCACTTCCTGTGCTGCTTTGGTCAGATCTTTTATTTTTAGCGATTTTCATTGTTTTACTCTGTTGACAGAAATATTCCCAGTGTCTTTTGATGGTTCCTGTTAAAAGCACATGAAGCAGAAAAAAGTTATGTTATAGACCATATGACTTCTTACTGCTCTTAGAAATCATTCTACTGAGAACTATTTGTCTTTCAAATGTCTTAAATAATTCTAAGAGTTTATTCAATTAGCAGTGATTCAGACCCTCTGTTTAAGATCGATTTTATATAAGCAACAGTAAAAAAAATAATCAAACAAACAGAAAAAACCCCAACCTCAAGACAAACAGCACAAAACCATTATATGCCCTGGATTTCAACGCCTTTGAAACTGGGGAGCTGGCATGTTTTAAGGGGAATGTTGCAATCAGACTACACCCTCTGCTCCTGCAGAGGGGCTGCCAAACTGGTGAGCCAAATCCAGCCTGTTGGGAGTCTTACACTGCCTTGTGCCACTCACTCCTCAGCAGAGATGGTGTATGCCAGTCTGGGATGCACTCCTTAGGGCAGCAGATGGGCACCTTGTAGATCTCTCTCCATGACTAACAAAGGGTTAGAAATATATGAATCACCTCTACTGCATGTACAGTCTGTAAAACTCAGCCAGAAGCTGCAACAGGGTCTACTACAGGAGTGTCAAAACAAATAATAAACCAAATTTTCCTCACTGAGTTGAGAAATCAAGAAATTATTAAGTCTCAGAGTTACCAAAAACTTCTGAAAAGGCTTCCTTCACCTTTCTGCCATTTTTAATTTCATACTCACTATTAGTAAATAGTACTACTATTAGTACTTACTATTAGTAAACAGGCAAATTTATAATAACATATTACCCATCATTAAGCATTCAATTACTTCTTAAGAAATTTATTTATCCACTTAAAAACTCACAGAGATGCTTTTCACCCTTTATATCTGACCTCATCTGAGAGCAAGCTGAGGTCCAGTTATCTGTGCTAACAACCAGTGGCAGACTGAAGCTATAGCTGTCACCATCTGCCCTATTTGAGTAGCAATTTTCATTGCTGTGCTTAGATTATTCAGGACTTTACAGTGTTGGCAATGAATACAGCAAGGCTTTAAGTTCTGTTTCTGTGGTGGGAGAGAAGCCACATTGCTCCTCAGCAGATATCTCTAATTAGCATCACCTCACAAAGGGTGACTGGAACCCACTCTCAGATAAAGCTATCTGTTAAAAGTCAACTAGGGTTAAGAGAGGACTCACTAATTAAGGCACAAAGCAAAGTCCCCTCCTTTGGCTCCTGAAGATGAATATGAAGTTTCTAAGCCTTGTGGGTATTTGTGTCCAAATATCCCTTTGGGATGCTGATAGCATCTATTGCCCCTTTTAGTCATAATAAAATTTCCAGTTTATTTTGCTAAGGAAGGCATTTATGCAAGAGGGCAACAATTTTGATTGTACCCATCTATTTGTCTCAGACTAGACAAAACTGTGAATATACACAAGACTCAGTAAAATATTTGGACACTATGTACAAGATTGGATCTGTAACAAGCTAACACAGACACTTCGAAGTTTCATGAAGTTTGTTACTAAGCCCAGTAGACAACTCTGCACTTCTTCCTGTACTTATCTAGAAAAGCACATGTGTTGCTTGCTCTTTCAGACAAGATCTGACACAAAACTTGCTAACATGCCAGTGGCAGAATACAGCTGTAACAACAAAATCACACAATCACACTGGAAGAATGCACCATGCAACTCAGTGCATTCATTCTCAGTTTTCTAGGTCACAGATAACTCAACTGGTCTGGAAAGAAAACAGTTCAGGTCCAGTAGAGTTTATGAGCTCAGGCAGAGCACAAGGAATGAAGCTATACAACAGCTCAGCCTTAAAGCAAGTCAGCCAAATATTTTTGCTTTTCAGAGCCTCCAAGACATGACTTGGTGAGTGTTGTCTGAACCAAGCTCAGGACTCCCCAGGCTGGGCAGTCCCTCACACAACTGACTGTGTTCCACTGCCAAGTGCAGTGAACTTAGTTCTGGTAGACTGTTTGACAGCACAAAATACAAGTTTACAGACTAAACAGCATTACAAAACTGCATCATTTTAAAGACATGTTTTCCTGAGAGGGTTGCCAAGAAAAACAGCAACTCAAAAGGAGCAGGCATTAGTGCTCATATCTCTAATTCATTTAGTGTATTTAGCATTACAAATAAACATGGCAAATGAGAAAAGAGCATCTTTTACCTTTCTTGCTGCCATGTTTTTCTTCATTCTGTGCTACAGAAAGACAAGATTCTTCCTTCTGATTAGACAAGTCTGTTTGTTGTTCAGGAGCTGAAGTATCACCCTGGCCACTGAGTCTTCTCTTCTTTGTCAATGGCTCTTCTCCCTCGGATTTCATACTGGGGTTGGGCAGATGAAAGGAACAACTTTGTGTGTAGTTATCAAGATGCCAATTAGAGTTCTGAAATTGTCTCCAAGGTCCAAAAAATGGAGGGACTCTCCAGTTTGCTGAAAAATCAGCTGAAATGGGGAGTGGAAATGAGGCCCAGGGAGGATAATGTCCGGCCCATCTCATACAGCTGGAAACTGGGCTGTTCAAGGCAAGTATCTGGGAGCCATTCCAGTGGGTGATCCAGTCTCTGCCCAACCTCTGCACATGGCGGGGCAGCATGGGGTGTCTACCAAAAAAGCACAAGTTTCATTACTACCACACAACTACATCTGCCTGTAGAAAGCTGTGGAGGCAAAGTCATCCTGGTAAAGACATACAGAAGATACTCTCTCTCTACAAGTTAATGCATACAAGATATTCTAACACTTATATACAAGCTATTTAAACATTTATCTAAATGATATGCAAAATGAACTTTACAAAGTGATCTTGCATCCTATCCCCCTGCTCAGATTTACAAGTGCCATTCAGTGTCCAAATCCTATCTGTCTCAGTAATCATTTAAAATTTATTTTCTGCCTTGTTGAATTCAAGTGTCAGATCTTTCAAATGCTCAGAGGAATGACCTTTACAAAAGGTCATTTTTGCATGCTGCATTAACTTTATCATAAGGCTATTTGTAAGGAATGAGAACCACCAAGCCATCAGAACTTTATCTGGAAAGCTATTGATTTGGCTCAAATCCCAATGCCAACACAACAGGGAAATAAAGGTACTAAGTCTCAAGGCATCACTAGCACCAGCTTAAGACTAAATCTGTATTCTTACTTTTTTTCCAGGAGAGCAAACCACAGCTCAGCAACTAAAGCCGTGAAAAAAAGGTGGGTTTTTTTCTTCTGTTTTTTTTATTTTAGAGGAAAGAAATCTCAACAAAATGTCTCTCAACAAAATTACAGGAATGAAGGCTGAGTGACAATAATATCTCAGCTTCCTTATTGTTTAATTAAGGTATATTTTGAACTTACAAGCAAAAGATATCAAAGCTTGGCATGCTTGAAGTTGCGCTGAAGTGAGAACCTCCCTGCTGCCATTCAGCTGAGCAAATAAGCCGAAATACAGAATCACTGAATCACAGAACATGCTGAGTCGGCAGGGACCCACAAGGATCACTGAGTCTAACTCCTGGTCCTGCACAGGACACCCTGAGAGCTTTGTCCAAAGGCTCCCTGAACTGTCAGGCTGCTTGGTGCTGCTCCCTGGGGAGCCTGTTCCAGCCGTGAGGAACGTTTTTCTAATATCCAGCCTCAATCTGCCCTGACACAGCTTCAGGGCACTCCCTCGGGTCCTGTCACCGGGCACCACGGAGCAGCGATCAGGGTCTGCCCTTCCTCTTCCCTTCATAAGGAAGCTGCCGACTGCCATGAGGTCTCCCTCAGTCTCCTCCAGGCTGACCTCGGCCGCTCCTCACACATATTCCCTTCACCATCCTCATTGCCCTCCTTTGGACACCCTCTAATCGCTAACACAACTTCCAGCAAAACCCGCTTGTCCTGAAATAACCCCTTTCCGCCAGAGCGCACCACACGTAGTCCGGCAGACACAAAAACAAAACACTCCCCCGGACACCACAGCGCTACAATGGAACAAAAAGAGGCATCGCTCCTTTATAAAACCCCCTTGAACCGCATGCTTTACAGAAGAGCGCTGAGAAACCGCTCCCTGCTAAACCCCGCAAACCCCCACGCCCGGCAGCGGAACGCGCCGCGCCGCGCTCTGTCTACCGCGGCCCCGCTCGGCCTCATGGCGGCCATTTACCCCCAGCGGCCCCGCTTACCTCCCGGCGGGCCCGGGCCCCGCTGCCGGCCCCGCGCAGGGCTCAGCCCGGGGCAGCGCCAGCTCCGGCCGCCGCGCTCCGGCCGCCCCGCCGCCGCCTCTCCGGCCGCGCGGGCTGGGCCGCGCCGCGCCCTCCCGCTCGCTCCTGGGACTTGTAGTCCAGGCCGGCCATGTTCAGTGCGGGCAGCCGACGCCGCGGCCCGGCCGCCATCGCGGCCCCGGGCGGGTGCGCTCCCCGCCGCGCCTGCGCCCGCTCCGCAGCGCGGCGAGACCCGGTGTGGGCAGCCCGGCAAAACTCGCGTGTGGGCAGCGCGGCAAGACCCGCTGTGGGCAGCGCGGCAAGACCCGCGTGTGGGCAGCGTGGCAAAACCCGCGTGTGGGCAGCGCGGCAAGACCCGCGTGTGGGCAGCGCGGCAAGACCCGCGTGTGGGCAGCGCGGCAAAACCCGCTGTGGGCAGCGCGGCAAGACCCGCTGTGGGCAGCCCGGCAAAACTCGCGTGTGGGCAGCGCGGCAAAACCCGCTGTGGGCAGCCCGGCCGGGGCTGCTGGAGCGTCCAAATGGACCTACCGCTGTGTTCCTGCAGAGCTCATTCACCCAGAGGGTGCTCGGCACTGAAAAAGGCTCCCCAGGGAAGTGGTCAGGGTCACAGCACCAAGCCTGGCAGAGTTCAAGACGCATTTGGACAATGCTCTCAGGAACATGGTGTGACCCTCGAGGATGCCCTGTGCAGGGCCAGGGGCCGGACTTTGATGATCCTTGTGGATCCCTTCGAACTCAGCGTATTCTGAGTTTCCGTAAGTGGTCCTCTCCCTGGGATCACCGTGTGTTCCTGCAGGGTCAAAGGGGCCGACAAACAGCTGCCGTATATTTCAAGGTGCCATAGTATATTTCAAGGTCAGTAGCACCATGCTTAGTGTTTGCAGAAAAAAAAAACAAAACAACAAAACAAACCCTGCTCACCCAAGCGAGTATTTCAACATTGTAAGGTTTTAAAATGGAGCTGAAAGTGCTCTACTGAGGAGAGCTGGCCTGAGAGATGGGTGGGAGACCTGCCTGCCCTGCAGCCCCTGCTGACAGACCCACTGCTGCCTACCAGCTGCAGCAACAATCCTCTGCCTCTGCCGATGTTGCCTGAATAAGCACTTAGAACCCTTTCTTGAGGTCTTCTGAGGACAGAGGAAATGCTGGCCCTGTTTACTGTAAGGAAATGCAGCACAATGCATATGAAAAATTATAGTGCTGAATAGTGCAGATGCTGTGCAGGAACGGTAATCAAGTAAAATACTGTTTCTCTGCATTCCTTTTCTATTTGTCATAAAAGTGACTTGAAATAACATTTGAAGTTTTCCCAGGAATGATAGGGAAGACTGGAATTGAAATAATGTGGTGATGAGCACACAAGTTAGACAATGTGTCAGATCCACTTTGGGTTTTCCATTTCTTGCACACAACTTACTGCTGAAAGGTAAAAATACCCATCCATTTACTGTTAGTTTCTTCACCATATGGGAATGAAACTACTAGCCCCATAACACATGTGTAGTAAAGGATCTCCCAACTGCATTTTCAAGACCATCTTGTTTTGGTGGTTTGTTCTTTTCTGAATTTTTGTATTCTTATCTTTTAGATGTATTTCTAGGACTGAAGATAATAAGCCATAGCTATAGCAACACCTCCTGTTATTTTTAGGAGCAGAATCTGCACCTAACATGCAGTTATTTTCTGTATTTTGACCTGCACAGGGACACCCAAATTGATCTGTCACTTCAAAGGTTTTTACATAGTAGTCATCTCAGTAGTGATGCTGGAAAAAAAATAAATCATGGAAGCTTTGGGTTTTAATGAGAATGAAGATGTGCTGAAAAGCATGAAGGTGTGTAACAGACAAAACAGAAGAAAAATATTAACCTATTGATATGATGCAAATTGTTCTGCACCTCAGTATTGCAAGATTTTCTTGCCTTGACCTAGAAAAGTCTTAGTAAGCCAGTAACACTCAATTGTGGGTTTTTATTCCCGTCTAATTACTACTTTGTGTTAGCTATACCATGTGAAAAGATATTCTGCAGATTTAGGTATTTCCAAGTTCTGATTTGTAAGTAGAAGCCAAATTATTTTATGAGTCATTTGTGCTTTTTGAAACTCCCTAGTGAATGGAGGCTACTGACTCACTGGGGGAGGCTTTGATTGATTACACTGCACATAAGAACAGCCACAGTGGCTCAGATCAATGGTCCACTGAGCTCAGTTGCCTCTTTCTAAACGTTGTCAGCAGCAGATGCCTAGAAATGTGCAGGGGCTGGGCAAACTTCAAATGAACACTCTCCCTGCCTCTTACTGTTTTCAGCTCCATGCATTTCCGAAGCCTGGTGTGTTTGCCTCTTTAGTTACTCACTGACTCTCTCCCCCAAGTACTTGAATTTGCCAACTTTTGATGACTTACAGAACTTCCATGAAGTTCTACATACCAGCACAAGATGTAAAAGACATGTTCTTGCCCTCTCAGAGGATAAGGGAGAGTGACAACCAATGTCCTCTTTCTTCCCTCTTCCTTAAAGAAAATGTTCCTCAAAGGAGAGGCATGTGCTTACTATGAACTTCAGTACAACACGTGGTTAAGTATTGTTAAATACTTTATGTCAAAAACCCGCATGAGAGCAGACATATTAATAACCTGGTAAGGAAAAGCTGTTTTTTGACATCTGCAATTAAATGAATGAAAGCAAAGTGATTAAAAAAATTGAAACAGTTTATATGATATGAGGTATGAGATCTACATTGGTACAGACTGCACTGATTTATAAAAAAAATATGGATATTGATGTACTACTGATATCCAGCTGTGACGGACAGAAACTCTCTAACACTTTAAAGTTAGAAAGTGTGTGTTTATTGTACGCCAGGCAGCGTGCAGGATAGCTCCCAAATACACACCGTGCCTTCCAAGTGATTACAGAGTCCTTTTACCATACAAGTATTGAATACCCAAAATACAAATACATATTCATAATTTTGGTACATCCCATTCCTCGCTTAGTATGCTAATCATTTCAAAAGCTATTAAGCATGTGGAGTTTGTTCCTTGAAATGAGTCGGTGGTCCCTTTCATGGGGATGGGTCCCAAAATGAGGAAGTAAATGAAGTCTTCCTCGTTCTGACCTTTCTACCTTTCCAATGCAAATATGACAAATGAACTCTTGGTAGAACTCCATTCTTTGTCTTCAATTGGTTTCAGAACAGAGCAGGCCCACAATTGTCTTATGTTCCTAAAAGCTATTTGTCAGTTTCTATATTCTTCATTATAAACCCAGCTAACTAAACATCGTGCTGACAAGCAATCAATTATTAGTTAACTAACTCTTAACTTCATCAAGGCCTACTCATTTATTTTAATTAACTCTAGTAAGGCTTATCTCTAACTAAAATCTTAGCTCCTCTAAAATCGTTAAAATTTACATTTCAGCACTAGAGAAAAGAAATTGAAGGCAATCTTACAAAAGGACAAGGTCCTGCGGCACAAAGTTACGCTCCTTAGAACTGAAGCAATGCCCCTCAAACCTTGGAGGGTTTCCTGACCTGTGCACCCACGAGAGGCCATCCGCAGGGAGAAGTTCGGGTGCAGCTTGGAGAACCTGGAGGAGACACAACACACGAGACATGGTGACTCGATAACCATCAAACTCGCCTTTCTGGTAGCGTTCCTCTTTAAAATCCGTGAGTCATTTCTGCGTTACAGGCCTATGGATTTAGGGCAGCATAGCCTAAAATAGCCCACGGCAGACGCTGGGAGCGGCGTACCAGGGCCTCATTACGGATTTGTAGAGGCCCGTGCGAGCGAGGGGCTCGGCGGTCAGTCCCGCCGAGTGTAAATCCCCACGGCCGTGCCCTTGCGGAGCCGAGCTGCGCCTGCCACGTCTGGGCCGGGACACCTCGGCCTCAGCCCCGCGGCGCGGACTGCCAGCCTCGGCGAAAGGCGGCGAGCCGGGACCCGAGCATCCCGCGGCGGCCGGGCGGGGCTCCCCGGGCCGGGCCCCCGGCACCGCCCGGGCGGGGCGGGGCGTTCCCGGCGCCGCTTCCGCCGGTGCCGGGCGGCGCGGCGGGGGCAGCGGCAGGATGCTGAGCCCGCGGGAGCGCGGCGCCGACCTGGCCCGCTTCTACACCGTGACGGAGCCGCGCCGCCACCCCCGCGGCCACACCGTCTACAAGGTCACGGCGCGGGTGAGTCGGAGGCCGCCGCCCAGCCCCTCGCCCCCGCGGCTCCCCGCGCCCGGCCTGCAAAGCCGCCGCTGGGTGCGGAACAGCGCCCGCCGCGCCCGGCCGCGACGTGCGAGCCGCTGTGCGAGACACGGTGGGAGGGTGGGTGGAACACGCGGCCCCTCCCGAGCCGAGCCCCGGCCGCCTCCCGCAAACTTGTAGCCTCGCAAACGCTGTAATGGCCTCAGACGCGCTTTGCAGTTAACTCCCGATTTCCTCGCTGTGCGTTGCAGGGCATGCGAGAGTAGCTTGAAAACAAACAGCTCCTTCTCTTCCCCTCCCCGTTTTCCGCCCCAGGAGGTGCCGTGGGTAGGTTGCGGTGGGATTGGCCGGCGTTCCGGCAGCCCCGCAGCGCAGCAGCAGCGCTCGGGAGGAGCGGGCAGGGAGCGGAGCGCGGGGGCTCCGCTCGCCTCCCCCGGCTGCCGGAGCTGCCCGAGCCGCGCACGGAGCCTGAGCGTGCCCGGCAGGGGCCAGCCCGGCCGGGCAGAGCGCTCCGGGTCCCTCGGGCCTAGCGCGGGAGGCAGGAAAGCTGCTGCAGGTGTTGGGAGAGCTGCTGTGGTGCTGCTTTGATGAAAGCTCCGGCTCTTCTCTTAGGGAGATTCCTTGCTTTCTTTTCTCTTCCACTCTCCTATTAAACCATAAAAGAAAGGCGAGTTAAGTCAATACGTGGAGATAGGTTCAAAAGGAGTGGCAGTTTAGCTCACAGGTGTGAGCATCATATTGACAGCATCAGAAGGTGTCATAGAGAGAGTTTCTTTAAATGACCCGTGATCTCGTAGTTACTGCAGCTGTAGACATCCTGCCTGTGGGAGCAAGGTATGCTTATAAGCACCCTCCTCTTAATTCAAAGAACACAACATTTTGTATATGTATACAGCTTGTCATGTCAGGGGTTGTTAACCTATGATCAATTTGTATGACTTGTAAGATTAAAAATTAAAAAAAAAAATTGGTTTTGGTCATTATCTATCTATCTATCTATCTATCTATCTATCTATCTATCTATCTATCTATCTATCTATCTCTCCAAGTGCACCAAACACAATTATGTTTAAACTGTTCTTTATAGTCCAATACAACTTAGTGTTTATGAAGGGGAAAAAGAGTTGCTTTTTCCTATGGTGTTGCAATTTAAAAAGCCTTTCCTGAAATAGATGCCGAGAGGAAACCGGTACCATCGTTTCTTTTTGCAGTTGCTCTTGTGTGTATTAAAAGGTTGTGTCAGTGAAATAAGGACTAATAGGAACGAGCCAAGACTTCTGCTGCTTATTTTGCTCTGGTGCTTTGTACTTATTGGCTAAAGCCGGTTAAATTTCTCTGGTGTTTTGGTTTCTGTAGAATTGTTAAAAATCAAGTTGTGGCTGACTAGTTGGGGATGTCATTCCCTCTCCTTGTCCCACAAACTGTGGGTGCTCTGGTGCCTTTCCAAGCAAGACAGTGCAGAATCAGGTGGTGTGCTTGATTTAGCACAGAGCAAGGAGCTGATCAGTCTGTGAGCTGTCCGAATTCTACTGACCTAACCAGAGAGCATTAATTCTTTACAGTGTTTTGATAGCTAAAATCCTTAAAGTGAAAAAATATTTCATTTTTTTGCAGTAAAGGATTCTTTGGACTCCCAAGTGCCGAAATATAAATAACTTCTGTTTCACCGGGGCTCTGTCTGGTAATCTGTTGTGCAGTATTTGAAATGAGGATTTGGGAAATTGAATGAAATTATTTAAAAGGGATTTAGTGTACATATCAAATACCCTTTCTGTTTCTTTCCTCCTATTCCTCTCTCCCGTTCCTACGGTGATCTGGCTCCATGATTGATATCACAGCACTCCAGCTGTATTTGTTGAGCATCAACTCAGCAATTTTGAGGGACCGCCAGGAAAAAAGTGAGGTGGACCTTCCCGTTGTGTTGAGTATCATCCTGGCTGGGATCTAGAGTAGTCAGTATGTGTTAGTGGAGATTTTTGGTTCCTTAGTGCAGTATGCGAGTGAATCCTTTGTGAAATTAAATTAAAGGAACTTTCTGCTGCAATGTAATGTAGATAAATAATGATAGGAAAGCACTTGTTTAGTGTGTCCTCAAGGCATAACTACCCATGCAGTTTCTTCTGAGTGCTAAGGGGGTCTATCATTATTGCAGCTTTTTTCTTATCAGTTTTGTTTGTATTGCAGAGAAAATGTATTTTATTTACTCATAAACTGTAACATAATTGTAAACACAGACACGGTTAAATGATTATTGGCTTTTTAATACCCATTTCCAAATGCAAAGAAACAGACAGATACTAGCAAGTTATGATATGAGGAGTGTTCTGTGACAATACCGGAAAATATAGGGCACTAGTAAAAGTTTAGAGAATTTGGAAGATTACAATTATTAATGATAATTAAACTCTAGTGAGTTTTGTTGGATATCTGCATGTCAGATGAAGAATGGGATAATCTGAAGTACTTTTCTCGACACTGAGGATCCTTGTAGGAGCTCTGTTTTCAGAGTCTAGTGCAGTAATTACACATTGCTTAGCTCATTGGTGGGTATCCTAATGATATTTTTGAAAATAGGTTATAGTTGCTTGCGTTACAGATTGGCAGAAGGAACTGACTGCATTGATCCTTGGGGAAGGATTAAAAAAAAGAAATGGAAAATTTAGGGGGTTGGGTCATCTTTGCCAAGTCTCTAGGTTGACTATAGATTGGGAGGAAGAGGCAGACCTCTTGTGAGATTGACCTTCAGAAAAGGATATGAAGAACAAAGTAGGACAACACATAAATTATTACATACTGGCTTAAACTTGGCATGGCTGGGAGGTATAGAAGGTGGTGTAACATAAGAACAAGTGTGAAACAGGGCCTCTGGGTTTTATTCCAGATTCTTACTAACTGGCTGGGTAATTACTCATCTCTCTGTGTCTCCTTCTGCCCATCTGGTAACTTACCTAGCTGCCAAAACTGTTACAAGGCTTTAACTAAAGGTGAACTGCAAAGCAAAGCAGTTGGTGTCTGCCCTTTGGTGTTCTCTGTGATGTGTAGCCATGCCTGTGGTATTTTCTTCCCCATAGCTCTACAGACTCCTTGCATCAAGTAAGTCAGCTATTAGAAAAGGAGGTTAGGATTATTTCACCAATTGTATTTATAAACTGCCTGGTAGTGAATGAAAGAGCAACAGCCACCAAGGTTAGCATTTGGTAAAGTTGCCAAATGTTAGATTAATCAAAAGTGAGGAAAAGTCGAGAAGGGTTTTATCAATATAGACTATGCTGGAAGAAGAGCACTTTGGTGTGCAAGGTGAGAAAGAGAACATGGAGCTGTGAAGGAAAATGTTTCAAGTCTTTTGGGAGATTGCAGGACAAAGAAATGCTTCTCTTTTTCATCTTCTCTCCTCCAAAATGAGTGAGAGATGAGTGGCTGGGCTGTAGTAAACGGATGGGACAAGATCTGGGAGGCTTTGGCAAGGGTTCTTGCAAAATGGAAGTGAGGAAGAGGGCTAAGTTTGTGGGAGATTTCAGAGGTATGCTGTTGTCGCTGAGCAAGAGGAAAGTGTGGATTTGGTGTTTTCCATCTCGGAGCAGCAGCTGTGCGGCGCTTGCGGAGCGGCGGGACGGCGTGTGAGTCTCTGGGGTGCAAGTGCTGTGGGCTCCCTGTGCTTCCTTGCACGCATCACCTCCTCAGGACATCAATTATTCCGGGGTGTGTCGCTGAGGACAGTCCCAGTTGCATTAAGAATGTCCTATTTTGCTTTAGCTAACAATAGACTAATTATTTTGTTAAACAGCTTTGGCTCTTACGATGAAGGATATACTGACTTGCAGCAGATAATTGCAGTTATGAATTAAAGATGTGTCTGTTTGGTTTGTATGTCTGTGGGGATATGCTCTTACTGCTCTTTATAAGACCTGTACAAAATTTGGATTACAAAGGCTTTTGTGATCAATATTTATTTAAAGGAAAAAAAAAATCTCGACGAAAGACAGGCTTCTTTATGGTGTGCAGCCAAGCCTGATTTTCACTGCAATTTTCCCCTGGACAAAATCATTTATAATTAATTAGATCAAGAGTTTTTAAGGAGAAACAAACACACAAGGATAGTCAGACGTGTCTATGCTCTGGTGATTGTAAGTAAAGTGGAAATACTGTCTTACTAAATACAAATCCTCACATTTTCAGTCATGTTTGCAGCTTATATTAAGCCAAGTAGCCTTAGTGAGCTCTTCTTATTGGGAGTAATGTGGCCCTAATATGAATTAATAGGAAGAGGCTGGAAAGATGATAGGAGATTTGCTCTATGTAGCTTTGTTTTGAGAGATGCCTTTTGTGCTGTTCTGCCTAGAATGTGTGACTGTCTATGTGTGACCATGACTGACTCCTGCTGAAATCCCTCACTGAGTTGTCTTTGGGTATTCGAGTTCTCTAAAACTAAATCAAAACTTCCTGAGTGCACAGGACCACGCAGCTGTTTGCCTTTTTCCAGAATTTCTCTTCAGCAACGAATCATTGTATGTTACTCTTTAAGTTCCAAATTGAAAATCCAAGGACTTAATGTGGTTTCGTTTTTGTTTTGCCTTTCAGATTGTTTCAAGAAAAAATCCAGAGGATGTCCAGGAGGTAACAGTTTAAACTTGTGCAAATGTCTTTATGAATCACACTATGCCTTTTGAAGCATCTTTGATGTAATTTAGCCGTTTCTGTGTGTTTTGTCCTTGTAATTGAGCCAACAATTTTTGTATGTTTCCATTTGTCTTTAGCTTTCATAGTTAAAAACAGTAGCTAGTGTAACATAATGCTTTTCATCCCTCAGTGATGAATGGTGACTTGAAACAAAGTCTTAGGGAGTAAAGTGCCTTTTGATGACACAACTGCTTTGATAACTTTACAAGCTCTTTTCTCGGGGTTGGAATTGGCAAATTGATGGTTACTTAACTCCTACTGGTAAAATTAGAGATCAGTCCACAGTTCAAGTCTTAGCTCTCAGCTGTAGGTTCTCTTTTCCTCTTTAACCAATGTTTCATAGAAAAGCCTACACCATTACTGTCTGTTAGTGAAGAGGGAGAATGGAGGAGCCTAGAAGTTATATATGACTGCAAGTCCTATATATTATGCCTATCTCTCTGAAGCTCCTTTAGTATTTTCCAGTGATATACTTTGGCAAAACTTTAAATTTGCTTATTCTTTGCCTCTTCTGAAGAGTCTATGAAAAGGGTCTTTTGTATTCTTGTGCCTCTTAAATATCTCAAGAGTCTGTCACAGGAGTAATTTATTACTCCAGAGAGAAAAATACACCACGTGTCTGCATTGTGGATTTTTTAGCTTTTTAATTAAGAAATTCCCCCCCTCCCCTTGATTTTTTTTTTTTCTGGACTAATGACTTGACATGATTACTATTATACTGTGTACCTGCAAAATCTTCCCTCAAAAGCACAACCTTATGGCTTTTCAGACATCGTGTAACACATGTGCATGCTCAGTTTCTGGCGTAGTCTCTTATTACAGCTGAGGAGAACCTGCATAGTTGATGAAAGAAGAGCACCTTACTGAATTAATTGCATCTCTGTGTGGTCAAACAAAGAGTTACTTATTAGTAGCTTGGCAGAGGTGAGAATTGGCTAATATAACACCCCTTTACTGCATCCTTCTTTGAAATCTTGAGAATCAGACAAGCATGAGCATTTGTACTTTTTGCATTTTTTTAAAATCTCTAGGAGATTAAAATAACCTATCAGCATGAGAGATGATAATGGATCTAGTTTAGAAGTGTATTACTGTAGCTTGTAGCTTGATGTTCACCTTTTCCAGGGAGACTCCTGAATTGAACCTATCCATGAGCACATTCTGCCATTACCTTAACTTCATTTGTGAGGAAAAGCACTTTATAAGAGCTGTTGATGAGTCCATTCATCAGAAAAATATATTGTAAGTGTCTTTCAGCTAGAGTATTGCATGAATATGTGTTAAGTAGTTTTGACACAATAGCAAAAACATATCTTTTAGTTGTTGCTTTGATTTGTGGCTATAGGTTACCCATGCAGAGTTTCACATGTTCTAGACAATAAGAGGACATAAACATGAGATGAACTTCTTAATAGTTGCCCTTTTCCACCCAGAATTGTACAATATTGATTATTCTGCGTGTGATAGCATGTTAGGTGCAGGATGAATCTGTTATAAGCATTATATGAAAACAGTTGGTTATTACAAGGGATCTCCTAAATGGTAGTTGATGTAAGGGGGCATTGTAGTCAGAAACCCTCATACCTTGGGAACTTTTCTGTTACATGGCCTCTTACAGTAAAAAAAAAAAAACTGTGGGCAGCCTTTGGAAGAAAAAGAATATGCCCATAACCTGCTCCCACTGAAAATAAATTTACCTCAGATTTCCAGAATGCTCAATGAGTAATTGAATGGGAAATTTTGTGCACAAAGCCACTTCATGGCTTTAGGATGTGTCTCATGCATCCTGCTTCCCACATCCATATAGGACCTCTTAGCTGTGCCTGCCTCCTCCTCCAGGTGATTCTTCATGCCACTGCTGTGATGTTAATACATTCTTTATGTATGTACAGCTCCTCGTAAGGCTGTGTGCTGTGACCTCACCTCCACTTGCCAGTTTTCTGTCACATCTTTTGGCTGCCCTTTGGGATACAAATCCTGACTATAGCACTAGTCCCACTGCAGCCAGTTAGAGCTCAATGTAATCCCAGCTTGTTGTTGGTGGAGGAAGAAAGAGCCTTGTAAGGGCTTCCCTCTTGAAAGAATGAAATAGATCAATGTGAAGTTTTGTGCCGGGATAGTAGATACAGAAAGGCCAGACCTAACTTTAATGTCCTTGCTCCTGGAGACTGATGGTGGCAATGTGGTAAGGCAATTGCATCTAGGTAGTTCTGTGGGGTTTTTTTCCTTTTCATTTGGGAGAAAGCCTTATTCATTGTGGAACAGATGAGGTGCATGAGTTAATAGAGATCTACTGGCTCTCGCCTTGACAAGCACCTTATTGCATTACAAGTGTAACATATGTTTTATGATATACTTGCTGTGCTTCATTGGGCTTTAAAGTACAATGTGTCCTTCCTCCAAATCTAATTTCTATTGAGGATGTTAGAGTGAGAACTTTGCTAACTTTGCTGGGCCACATGCTTGCAAAGGCATGTTTTCCATGAGCTTCTGAAAGGTTTTGGGATAACCTTGACTTCTTTTGCTATGAAAGTTACTTAAGGGTATTTATTTTTTTCCTCTTGACTATTGAGTGATCACTTGTAGCAGTGAAAAGTGATGCTTTCTTAGTGGAATGAAATCTCATGCTCTTATTTTCTGGCAGCTTTTCATGTTGTCTCCAAGTACTGACAATACAGTAACTTAATGTTTAAAGAATTCACCATCTTAAGCAATTTTTGTTCTATATGCACACTGCTCAAGGAGTGCTAATCATGCAGTCTTGGGCTATTGGATTAGATAAAAGTATAGCATTGAAAAATTATTATTTCTGATAGCAAAATGACTAGTTTGCCTTCTTGAGATTCCTCACTTGTGTGTTACACTTCACTGAGTACCAGCTATAATTAAGTCATGAAAATATGTGCCAATAAGGGGGTCTGAATCAGGACTGATGGCTCCAGTATAGCTGAATTTATAAGGTGGGTAGAGTGTTGCCACACTAAAGCTTTGCATATCCACTGTTGACAATCCTCTTACCTTGTACCTACATCATTCTGTAGGTAAGACTTGCATCTGCTGAAACTTAGAAGGCCTCTGACTGCAGTATTAAAAAAAAAAATACACCACAAAAATTCTCTAAGTCTAAACCTTTTGCTTAGCTCTAAATCTTGCTTGCTTGAAAAAAAAAATCAGCTTTTTCAATTATGATTGTTCATGAGAAGGCAGCCTGGTAAATTATTCGGAAATATGTGGAATATTTAAAGTTGTGGTTAGTTGTGTTAAGTTAATTGAGACATTTGACTGGTGCAGCTGTGGAATTGACTGCTGAATGTATGCACTATCCTTGTTTTTTTCTCTCTGTTCTACTTTAATCACTTTACATTAGTGTTGAGGTTTGTTGTGATGGCTTAGTGAGTCTGGCCAAAAATGAGGTCAAGATATAAAAAAATATTTGTTCATATCTTTTCATCCTGATAACAAATACAGTAGCAGTCACATGTAAATTTCATTGTTTACTTCTTTCATTGGTTTGATTTTCCTACTGGGTTCTTGTCCTTTCTTGAATGGAAAGAATGGGATGGAAGAAGGATAAGGTAGATACCTTACTGGGAGATGACTACATTCTGGAAAGGATGGATCAGGAATAGCTGGTATAATGAAGCAATAACATCTTTATATTCCTAAGATGGAGTTTTTTGTCTAGATTACAAAAGGAACATTTTTTTTGTGTTATTACAAAAAGACATTTAAGATGAGGGCTTGCATTTACATATGATCAATACTTTACATACACAACTTAGGAGCTGTTTTCTAGTCCTGAGTGCTTAATGTATTGCCTTTAAAAATCCCTTGCTTGTGTTGGGATTTCTCTTCCCTGGTTTTCTCTTTTGCTGTTGTGTCTATTCCCCACACCTGCAGCTGCACTAGGCACAGTGTGCTGTTGGATAGTGCAACACTCCTGTTCAGCGTTTGTTCCTCTCTTACTGGCTCTCTGGGTAGGTCTGAATCTCAGAATGACTGAAGCACCACTGCCTTTGCCCTCCTTTCAGCTTTTACTCGTTTTTTCTGCTATGCATTGTAGTGTTGTTAGCCAAAATGCAGGCTGGGTACAGATAATGACCTTATTTTAATGCTTGTTTCAGTTGGCAGTTCAGACTATATTTTTGTTAAACAAATTTGCTGGAGTTAGTGGTCTGGTGTGATTAACCCACTAGATTTGTGTTGTGATGTAATATGAATAATGAACCTCACTAATACTCCTCTCTGGTTTCTCTGCTTCAGATAGTCGTTTGGAAGAGATACAGTGACTTTAAGAAACTGCACAAAGATCTTTGGCAAATTCATAAAAACCTATGCAGACACACAGAGCTCTTCCCACCTTTTGCCAAAGCAATAGTGTTTGGTAAGCATAATTTCTTCCTGACCTGCTGAAATTCTTTGATAACTCAGTATCTATAAATACATCTAGTTTTGTATCTGGATGAAAAATTTTCATTGTGCTTTTCTACTCAACTTGTAGGTGTGCTGGTATCATAACTTGATGCTTTTATTTATTTTTGTAATGTATAAGAGTTTATGTCGTCACCTCCATGTTAGACATAGTGGTTGAGATATTTATTGATGTATATGTTCTGTATCTTTACAACATACATTCCCTCTCTTCAGGAGCATTGTAGCTATTGTAGCTTTGTGAACAGCAAATAAAGTATTTTATAGATGAGCTGTCTGATTTTTATTGATGAGCTGTATTAAGTGATTGTTACAGAAAAAAAAATATTATGGCCATGTGGTTGCAATTGTCAGTTTTATCTAGCTAGGCTTTTGAGATCAGTTTTAAATATTTCAATCTGCAAGAGGATTGTGACTCTGCAGGAGAAACAGGTGACAAAAAGAAATTAGCTCTTATAGGTCTTAACTTCATCCTGATGTGTATTCCCCATGAATGAGCTGTAGGTGGACTTCCAGTGAAGTGGTGTGACTGTGTAGAATTCCACCTACCACACTTTGTTTTAGCAGTGTTGTGTTTATAAAACCACCTTTTTTTAGTGTATGTTCTTCATTTTCAGCACAAACGGGTGCTATGTTTTTGGTGTACATATATATCACACATTATTTAAGCATTTTCCAACAATTTTTTAGTGTGTTCAGCATGTTTGGCATCTTTTTTGCATGCATCTACTGCATGCTCTGTGAGTGTTTCTGAGGCATTTCTAAAGTGTTGCTGACTGTTGCTTTAGTGTACATTTACCACCTGTTTTTGAAACCTTTTCCCCAAAAAGTTTGAAGTTGTATTTTAAAATGTCTGAAAAGTGTTTGACATTTGTTTACTTTCATCTGTCATGTGCATTTGGTTTTTTGGATGAGCTCTTTGGTTTTTAATGTGCTTTTGGGGTTAAAGGTTTCCAGTGTGGATTTGGACTGTTTTTAGGTGTGGTTTTGGTCCCTAGGGCATGACTAAGATATTATTTCTGTTCAGGAATTTCTTTAGTGTTTTTTTTTTTTTTTGTGTACATACACTGTATGATTTTTCAATTAGTTATCCAGTGGAATTTTTTCTGTGTATCCAGTATATTTGCTGGGCCTTTTTAGCATGAATTTACCATGTGCAGTTTACCATTGGGCATTTTAAAGGTTTTTAATCTTTGAACATGTTTGGTGTTTTTTTTTGGCATGTGTCTGTCAGATCCTTTTTTTCTGTCCTTTTTGGTGAGGTTTTCAGTTTCTGAGGTGTTTTTTAGGCAGGCTTTTCAGAGCCTAAGGCATTTTGGGCTTATTAAATCCTTTTTATAGTGTTTACAAGTTGGTTTAGTTTGGTGTTTTTTTTCTTTGTTTTGTTTTTTTAATTAACATTCATTTGTGTTCATGGTTTCTCTGTGCAGCTTGTATGGGGTTTAGTGTCCAGGATGTTTGGCATTTTTTAAAATGCATCTGCCATATACTCTTGTTTCTGGTCTGGGATTTCTGTGTGTTTTTTGGTGTGGATTTTGGTTCTTACAGTGTTGTCCCAGTATGTTTGGCATTACTGCAGTGGTGTTTCAGGTGTCCAGTGTGTTTGTCATCTTTTGGCATGAATTTCCAATGTGCTCTTTTTTTGCTAAGCTTTCATTTAAAAAAAAAATGTCTTTTGTTAGGCATTGCTGCAGTGTTGCTTTCTGTTGTTATGTGTTTTGAATAAGTTCTGTTGTTTTTTTAAACATTCAGCACACTTCAGCATGGATTTTCCTTTTTTTTTTTCCTTTTGCACCTTGCTACCACATCCTTCCCCCCTCCTCCACCATATTTTTAGCATCTTTAGTGTTGAGCCTGTTTGACATTTTCTTTGCCACACTTCTAATCCATGCTTCATGTGCATTTGCAGTTTCCATGAGTTGTGTCTGGGTTTTGTGTTTATTGCCATACGTGCTTTTGCATGGTTTGGCTGTGTTGTGCACGTTATAGCACCCAGACAGTATTTGATGTTTTTTTGGTGCATATCTAGTGATGGTTTTTTGCAGGTTTTCTTTGTGTGGCATTTTTTAGCAGTGTTGGGTAGTCATTTTCCCAAAATTTCTGTGTGTCTCAGATTGGTATGTTTTAGCATCCAGTATGTTTCACATTTGTTCACCTGCAAATGTTCACCTATGAAGCTGAATTCTAATGCAGATTTTGTGGCTCTCTGCATAGAGCTGGGTGAAATTCCTGATTTAAATTGTGTTTCTCATCAGCCAAATTATATCCAAGTTTCATGTAATTTTATTTTTGCTTATTTAAGAAGTTGGAAGTGGGGAAAGTTTTGGTGCTATGTCAGAGCATGAGCAATAATTGTTAAATAAAGCATATAGTATTAGTTTCATTCTGAGATTATTTTAAATCTGATTTACAGAGTAGAGTTCTCATGGACGAATGATTTACAAAGCTAGTATTTGCAGGGCATAATTTAATTTCAGGTAGAAGATGTGATAGCTATTCATTGGAGAGAAAAGAGAGGGGTAGAAGAAAATCAGGGTGGAAGAGAGTATAGGTGCCTAATATGTTAAAAAATTTAAAATTGCTACAAATGCAAATTTACCATTTTTACAGTTTTCCTCTCTAAGGAGGGGAAGAATTGAGTGAATTGCCTTCTGAAAAACATCCTTCTTCTATTGTATTTTGTGAACAAAAGTGACTGAAATGTACATTGTGAGAGAAGGAAATACACAGAAGCATTCAATGCAGTTATTTACTAAAAAGCTCTTTGAAATTGAAACTAAATGAAAACAAACCCCCCTACATTTAAATGAAATTGAAACACAAAAGAATACAGAAAAGTGGAGTAATGTAAAAACAAATTTTAAATGATTGGTACATAGCTGAAAGGAACAGCCCTATCTGACTCTCCAATTAAGAATTATTTTTGTATTTCCAACATAAAATTTTACTGTGTATCCTTCCATTGCAATTCTGCACATAGTAACTGTCATATGCTTTATTTTAATTTCAAATAAAAATCCTAAGGTGTTTTTTTTTTTGTGGTAGTGGAATTAAAATACAATCTTTGTAGGTAACAAGATTTTGACAAACTTGTTTTCAGTCTCATACTGTTTGTGATGACTTGCAAGGTCCATCTCTCTCAAAATCTTTTGTTTCCATGCTGCTTTGATGGACCATTTCTGCAACATTGCGTCCCTGTGACAATGTTACAATTGTTGCAGCTTTTAGACTAGTGTCTAATTAAACTTCGGAGTAGAATTGCTGGCGACTGGTGAATTTTTTTTTTTGATACCTGTGCTTTAAATAATGTATGTATCTATTGTTTGCAGAGGGTGCATTTTGCAAAATGGACGTTGGTAGTTCTGACAGTTGCACTTAGTTGTAGTAGAAGTGTTAAAGCTGAGGAGCATCTCCAGTTCAGCACTCAGAGTTTCAGGATAACTGAGATGTATTTAAAAACAAATACATCATGCTGTGCTTCCATATTTCGTGCAACTAAAGATTTGCCACAAAGTGTGTGTATTTTTATATTGTTGCAGTAGAGCTGCTTTATCAAAGCAGAAAAATTGCTATGGATGGGGAAAAAGAAATCATGTGACTCTCTCTGTACTTCACTTGAAGATTTCCCACTTGTTTTATAGGAAAAACTTCAGTGAATTTGATCATGGAAATCTAAAATATCTTAACATATCCAGCTGCTAAAATTATGATACTTATATCTGGGACATGATTACTGTCCTATCCTAATATGCATTAACATATTTTTTTTCAGTACTTTCAAGCTACTTATTTTTTGTTGTTTTTGTTGGACACTTGTAAGTATTTCCATATGTCTACCATACATGGTATATTACCAAAATGTAGGTAAATCTGCATGTATTGTATCTAGCAACTGCAGAAGTGTACTGTAGTATAAAAAAGTACTACACCCCCCCCCACCAAAAAAGAAACAACCCCCCAGATATTGATAACTTGTTAGCAGTGAGTCAGAAAGATTATTTTCATTATAAAGCTCATATAAGGGTGCTCTTTGTATTTGAAGACACTGAATGAAGTAACATATTTATGAATTTGGTGTTGTGTACAGCAGGAAGTCTTGTGAGAAGCTAACTGAAATATGAACACACACTTTGCTGGGTGTTCAGGTGTTCAGGTCTGCTCCACAAAATTAATTGTGGATTCTTTTAACTGGAACTTACATTTGTTTTTTATGTAAATAGGAAATGTTGAATGGATCATCGCTGGAGGAGTAAGAACTGTGTTATATGCTAAAGTCGTAGTTGACACGTCTTAAAAATATCAGAAAGATGTGATCCCTATAATGAAGTGTGTGTATGTCTGAGAATTGTAAAGACTAGCAGAGATAATGTTGGTTTAGATGCAGAATGACATCCTGATAGAAATGTTGGAAGAGTCAGCTGGCTGTGTAAGCACCTTTGAGCATTTCCTTGAGAAGAGTGACAGTGAAAGTGTTGAGCAATACAACATTGCTTGAAAGTACAAAAAAAGGGGAAGGAGGAAGGAGTTAGGCAGGGTTGCCTGGGAATTAAACTGCCAGCAAGATGCCATGAGGTCTGTGAACTGAGCCAGTGCTGACTAATGTTCTTCCTTCCCCTAAAGCCCTCTACTTCTAGAAGCAGTTTTCCTGATAGTGTATCATGATGCTAATGGGCTGGAAAATGCGACAGTGACTAATGTTTCACCAGCTCTGTTCAAACATGTATTTCTATTTTTTTAGCTCAGTGTCCTAAGAAACTAAGGCTTGTGTAATTGTACTGTTAGAAAGTCGAACCCCTTACTGGTGTGGCTAATGTCAGCTAAATTTGAGAGTGAAGGTGTTGCAAATGTAATTATACTTTTGCAAAGTATGAAATGACAGCTGAGTAAGAAGAGAGCATTTGTTTTGGTGGCTGCTGAGGGCCAGGCAGGCTCAGCTCATACCTGTGAGATTTGCAGCTGCCTGGCAATCAGTGAATGCACACTGGTCAGCCTGGCACCTGATGTGTCACTGGTCACACTGGTACTGATGTGTCCTATCTGGAGCCCAGTGGAGATACTGAGAAGATGTAGATAAGCAAAATTAGCTTTTATTGAGTTTGAGGATATGAAACAGGGAGGGATTCTTGAGAAACGAGGGAAGATACCTTACAGGATTTCTTTCTTGCAAAAGTTTTCTGTTTCTGGTATTGTTAGGTGTTTACTTCTTCACCATTGATTTTCTACTGCATTGTAACAGCGTTTGTGTGAATTTGTAGATTCATTTAGCTGGCCCATGCTGCTGTGCTTTGCTGAGGGAATTTGTTTTCTTTCCATGATGTCCAATTTTGCATGGAATGAACCAAGAGCCCTAATGCTCCCCCAGTGTTGCTCTGAAGACTTAGGAAGTTTGGTGAGCAGTTTAATAGGGCCTGATTTCAATGTTACCACTCACCGTGGTAGCCTTGCTTTTGCCTTCTTTCTGCTTGCTTGTTGCTCACTCTTTTGTACAGCTGCTCCTGTTTGTACAGCTGAAACGGCAGGGTGAGCAAGGCACGGAACCAGTCCAGCTGAAAATTAGCCCAATGATGTCTTTTCTTTTCTTTCATGGGAAAAATAAGCCCCAAAAGCTTTGTTTGTGATCTTATGAGTATGTGTGTGTCTTTTTAGTTTTATTTTCTTTTTTCTGATACCGCATGGGCAGGAGCTATTTACTTGAAGAATTTCTGGAAAGAATCCTGCTTTGATACTTTTTTCTGGGATTATTTTTTTGCTTGCTCTAAGTATAAATGAATTTTGCTTTTGTATTCAATGTTTCTTTTGTCTTCTTCAAAGGTTATTGCCACAGAGCTGTCACAGGTGGTTCTTATTTTTCTGGTCATGCTGTTACAGCAGTACTGTTTCTTGAACTTGTCTTCCCAGTCCTTTTTTCCCCTCTGTATAGCTGTTGCAATATCTGTTCTATTCTCCTCCAATTATTACAGTTAACCTCTGCCCTTTTTCTTTTGTAAACTTGTAACTATTTCAACAACAAAGTGATGTTGATATAAAAAGCTAAAATAAGTTGCGTGCAATTGTGAAGGATGTGAATTTAAGGTAGCAATCCAAGGGTTTTCTCCTGAGAAGCAAATCTCTTCAGGTGAACCATAGGATTGTTTTTTAAGTATGTTTTTTCTAATTGGAATGTTTTGGGTGCTGGGTAGAGAAAAAGGAAGGTTCATACATTTTAGTAAATGAGCTGCTTTCAGCTCTGTTTACCTCTTGAATCCAGAAGATGAGACCCTGTCTGCATGGAGTTACTTCAGAGAAAAGCTTCAGTGCCTGGTGGCGGGGCTTCACCATCTCCTCTACACTTTGTCTCCTCCATAAATGGCACCTTGGAATTGAAGATCTGTTTGGGGGCTTTTAGCAATACTTTGTTTACTACCCGCTCATATTGTGTGTTGTTCTTGAGAATACGTGAAGATTGCTCAGCTCCTTACAGGATTTGGGCCATAATCAAGGCTGACACTGACAGGCATATTGTCAAATTGTGCATGTATCATTTATTGTCAGATAACACTGGACATCCGTTAGTGTCTCTTGGCTAATCAAGAGTGTTGCCTCACATATTCTTACGATGAGAGGGCGAAGGATTCTTGTTGTAGCTGCCAGCTTTCATCATCCGAGCGGATTGCAGAAGACGGGACTCTAGAGACAATTGAGAATAGGAAGTTTGAAGATTTGCTATGTTCTCCTGAAGCGTTGGAGTGACTTTCATAGACTCAGGGCATTGTCTCCAGAAGGTTGCTTTTCTCTCGTTTGTTTTCTTTCGTCGTAGTTATTATTGCAAAATAAATGTGTAGTTATTTCTAAAACTGACAATCTGCATCTCTGTTCCAGGGCGATTTGATGAAACCGTGATTGAAGAAAGAAGGCAATGTGCTGAAGATCTCTTGCAGTTTTCTGCCAATATCCCTGCTCTCTATAACAGCAAACAGCTGGAAGAGTTTTTTAAGGTTGGTTAGTATTTGCAGAAGTATTTGGTTCTTACCAACATGACTGAAGTATAGTGCTGATTCTGCTTTAATTTATAAACCATGGAAGGACAGTGAGCTGGTCTGACATGCTTTGTGAAGGGACTGGGAGTTTTCTGTTCGCTCTGGAAGTGTGGCTTTAAAAAAACCCCATGGCACACAAGGTGGAAAGTTTCACAGGAACTTCAGGTGAAGGGATTTGAATTTTTTTAAATTGAATGATGAGCAAAACTTGTGATGATAAATTCCAGTAGGAAGTAGTAAAAATATTGTCACTGTTCCTATATTTTCAGTAGGTGTTACAGTTTCAAACCAAAGATGTGAAGACTGTTTACACTGTTTCCTTCTGGTCTTTGTGGACTCAGGACCACAGCAGCAAATTTGGCATGTAACTAGTTGAACCTACTGCTTGTGCAGTGTTATGAGAACCATAACAAATTTTAGGACAGTACATTGATGTTGACTTCCTCTTTATTACAGCTGAAGCAGTTTCTGTTCAATGGTTCCTTCAAACATCTTTATTTTCAGTAAGCTTAGTCTAATGTTCTGCAAACTCATAAGTATAAATTTACATGTACCTATGATAGTAACTCTCCGGAATTAAGGAAATGTTCATCTGGCTGAGATGGGATTTAAGCATATTAATGTGTTTAGTATATTTAAAGGATATATATGCAAGAGCAAAATTTTATCAAAGCTTAAGATTCTTCACTTGTTTTCGTGATGAAGTTATTGCAGTGTTCTTTAAAACACTTAAAATAATGTTCTTTAAACTTTGGTGTCAATAAATGACTCTGAGACCAAGTTAGACAATTTTACTTTTTGGTTTATTTGCATTTGCATTTTTTCAGTTCTTTGGAAATACTTCTGAGGTTTTGGGTAGTTTTTCAGACCTCTCTTTCCTTCCTTTGCTTAATAAAAGTGTTAATTTTATCCTCCCAATGGACCATTTCTGGCGTTGCAGGGAAATGAATGAAACTGGAAAACCAACGTTTTTTTAGGACAAACTATGTCTTCAAGGGGGGTTATGCAAATGTAATAATTTAGGCTCCTTTGTTAGCTGATGTGGTGTCGTGCTTTCCTTAAAAGAATCTTAGGTTTGGTCTGTCATCAGCTCAGCCTGTGTGCTTTTAGCTCTACCCCTGTGTGGTTTTGTTCCTTTTCAGATTATTGTGGCTATGGAGAGAGAGAGACTTGGACAATGAATTCTTAGAAATATCTGAAGGGAGTGTTCTGTGCATCTTTGTGTTATAAACTCCAGAAGAATGAGCTGGCTTGTGTGAAAATGTGCTGGGCTGGTTCAAGACAGATTAGCAATGCTTGTTTGTAATATGATTTTGAAAATGGTACACTTTTTGTTAAAGTGGCATGGAAAGTGTGCACCTGAGATGTGAAGCAGAAATTAAAATAAGCACCGAAAACATTTAGGTTGTTTCTAGTGCTATTGTTACTTCTCTTAGCTTTGATTACTTTTAGGCTTGGAGAGGAATGTCCTCCTTTGTAAATGTCATCTTTGTAAAGTCTCAACTACGACTGAACTCAAGATAGTGGGTCATGAGTGGGACATTAGTCTGATGGACAGTCCTGTGCTTGGGAGCACCACTGAAGGGCACAGACTATATGTGACACAAGAGATCAGGAGCATTATTATTCTCTCCGTGTTAGACTTGGATGTGCAGGTCTGTGTGGTTCAAAATTCTGAAGCTGCAGTAGGCTAAATATTTAGATATCTAGTTAGTCTGTGGCAACCAAACATGGCTTAACTGAAAGTCCTTGTTTAATCTTGCAGGCTTACATGGTTTAATTAAATTCAATTACTCTAAAGTAATGGAGCACTCAGATTAGGAAATATCATTTTGGCTATCACTTCTATTCAATGAGAACTTCCACAGAGCAAAGCAGCTGAGTAATTCCTTTGCCTCTTTTTTTTCAGGGTGGAGAGGTGCATGATGGCTCTGAGTTGATTGGTCCTGTTGAGCCTCTGTCTGACCCTTTGACTGACAACCTGTCTGATTGCAGCTCTGAAGGTTTGCTTTCTCTTCTCACATAACCTCATAGCATGACCTGTTTTAAAGCAGCTCGTAAATGGCAAGTGACAGATTTCTTCATGGAGCGTTGGCTTCCAGTTTCTGTTTGCTTGCTATGGCAAAAATGCTGAGCTGGGATTGGCAAGAGAGAAATTTGGCTCAGCAGAGCTGTCTGCACTTCTGGAAGTTTTATTCTAAAGGTGTACATGCTTGGATACCACATGCAGAGTAATTTTAGTAGCAACTTGACTTGTTCTAAATAGTAGTATAGCTGTAAGGAAGGGTCAGTCAGCCCAAATAAATACTGTACTACAGCTTCTTGCCTGCCTCTAGGCTGAGTCACTTTAAGCATTTCTGTGTACTATGCAATCTATTAGATATTTATGTGTTTCTGAGTTATGCTTGGTCCTTGTGATTTCTAGGAAATTCTTTAGCTCTGAAGTTTTCCTTTGGAATTGCTTAGCACTCATGTATAAATCCACATTATTATGCAAACACATCTTAAGCTTATTTAGGAAAGGCTCTGATCTTTCTGGCATAGAATTTACTTTGATAAAACAATCCTTGCATAACAAAAAATGGATTTTTGTTGGGGAAGATGAAACAGGAAAGCCTTATAAATATGACTGCTTGGCAAAAGATTTTGAGAATATAGAAACTATAAGGGAAATTGAAATGAAAGCAAGCTTTGAGATACCAAACCTTAGTTACTAAACAACTGAAAAACAATAGTATGGCCATCTGAAGGTAATCCCCTTTTAATTAAAGGATACCCTCTGCTTACAGACAAGTCCAAGGGTCAGAACAGACCCTACTAGCTTAGCAAAAAGGGTCCGAATAATAGTTTTAAGGTTTAAAATGAAACACAGTGTAGTAATGTAATAATTCTTATAAGCTATATGTAAATGCTATAAGATTTGTATCTGGTACTAAACTAGTTAGTAAAAATTAAAATATTCAACACAAAAAAAATTTATTATATTGTAACAAAAACTTCTCTCTCTTACTCTCTTACCTTCTCTTACTCTCTCTTTCAACTCTTTCAAGCCTACTTAGAGATGAAGCTGGCAGCTCCAAACAGAACCCCTACACCCACACTCTTTACAATAAACTGCAAGTTCCAAAACCTAACTTCAAAAATCTCCTGTCCATCCCAGCCGTCCTACCCGCCCACAATCCTACAGATTTTGTCTTCTAACAGTAGGTGGGAGACAAAAAAATTATTTTTTTTCTTGAGGTTGTATGTCTTGTCACTGGGATTTCTCTGTATCAGTAACTTCGTGCTTAGTTGTACAGTATATTCTACATAGGAAGTGAGCTTTGCATTGTTTTTTGTAGTACCTTCTATGATGTTAATGAACTAATGTCCCCACAATATTTTGCTCTGTGAAGGGAAAGGTATAGAAGTTGTTGTATATATATGTATATACACACATATAACATATATGTTTATATATAGTTGTTTAGTTGAAGAGGGCAGTTATGAAGCACTTATGAAGTGCTAGTTATGAAGAGGGCTAGTTATATAGCACTAACTAGTTTTAAAGGGTTTTAATGTTTTCTGTGAAATTTAACATTTCAGATTCTGACAATGCACTCACTTTACACTGTGCCCTATAAAATAAAAGTGCTTCTAAAAGTGCTTAATGTGAACGTTTCTATTCATTATTCACAAGGGCCTCATTCTTAGCAGATTTAGCAGTTCCTTTATGTCAGATAAAATACTGAAAACAAAAAAATCTTGTAAAGTAGAAGAATTCTTTGATACCCTTCTGAATCGGCTGGAGGGCTTTTACAGGATCCTTGGAACAACTATGAGCACAGGAGTTGGAGATGCTGAATGTGAATTTTGTGGAGTTACATTTTCTAAAAACCTATGTGTCTTCCAGCTCATATCTTCTTATGTTTGAAAGCAGATTATGGTTGGGGGGAGGCTATGGACAGAAGGAAACATCTGTCTTTAAAACCTCTAGATGGCAGTGGCAATACTCAGCCTTGAGTCCCCGACTCTCCTCACAGCCTCCTGCCTGCATCTGATTTTTCTGGTTATGGCACTTAACTGTGGCTGGTTCACTCTGTCACTTTCTGTGGGTATGCAAAAGCCTCCACGTGGGCTCTGCTCCTTCAAGCTGCTGTACTGAGAAGAAGCAAATCCATCCCTTAACAGGTGCTGCTGTTTGCTTTTAAGGGTGGGTTGTGTTTTCTCACTTTTATCTGTTCTTTCCGGACAAAGTTCATTTTGCAGAAGGTGTGCACATTAATGGTGGAAGATGCAAACTGATAGTAGTAGAAATGTTTTTGTACCAAAATAAGCAACAATTATCTTGCTTGTAAAAGCAGCTTGGCAGTTCATGCTTTCATAGGAATCTGCTTTTCAAGAGGCTAGGTTACCCAGGCTTTCCACCAGTTTTTGGAAACTGTGTTTACTTTTCAGATACCTAGTAAAATTGCACAAGGCAGAGACAAATACAGAGATTTGTGTTCTATTTCAACATCATTATTCTCATCTTATATTCCTGACAAACACTTTATCTTCTTCCCTCAGTACATTGGATGATGTTCAGATGTCCCACTTTCCCTTCACAAATCTTACTATATCAATTAACTTACCAGATTCTGTAGAGAACTTCATCAGGAAGTAATTTTTTTTTCATTCTCTTTTTCCCCTCTCTCCTTCCATTTTACCATGTACACACATTATCTTCCCAGAAATAATCCTGTACAACTGAGGTGCTTCCTACCCCATAAGCTGACTGGAAACACCATGACTATTGTTGTGTGGTGCCAGCTCTGGGCTCTAAACCTGACCTAAAGAAAAGTTTATTAGCTCAGGCTCCGTGCCATGCTAGCTGTGTTCATACAGCTTTTGGTCCAGTTGGCTACAAGACAAGAGCAAATGTGGTTTTGTTTGGCCTGCAGGGAGGGGAACTTGAGTCTGTGTGAAATCTGCTGTGTGGATGGGCTCTAATTCATCTCACCTGGGCAGTCTGAGCACCCTTCCAAAACCCCCAGCTTTTCCATTCATGCTTTCTCTCTGCACTCTTTGTCCATCAATCAGATCTGCTTCTACCACCTGGTACCTCTAAATGGTGTTTAATAAATGCTCAGTTCTCCACCCCCAAATTTGATATTCCTGCCCCTAAATTGAGCAGATGAATGGCCCATTATTATTCTGCTACTTAACAAATCCTTCGTCTTCCTACAACTTTTCTGTTGTGAGTTTTCTTTATTTCTTGGAGGACTGGGGGCTACACAGGCAGTTTTCTTCTCTGCCTGAACACTTCCATTTATGTCCCTTTCATGAGAAGATAGGAGCATTGTCTTCTATGCATCCTGTCCCTTCCTCTCAAGTAGTATAGTGTCATAAGTATCAATCCCTTGCTTTTCAGACAAAGGGTGGCTGGCAATTTGTTTTCCTTCATGTCTTTTTTCCCTCTCACTCATGTTAAGGAACTGCTGACTTTTAGAAAAGCAGTATTTCTACAGTGCCTTCTTACTCCTCTTCCACAAATTGTAAACTGCTATAACTCTACAGCTGCCAAATACAAAATAAAGTTTGTTAGTTGCCTTTAAGTCAGCTTCTAGCTGCTGCCACATACTTTTTGAAAATAATTCAGAATCTGTTACCTGGAAATGTGATTAAACTTGTCGCTCTGACAATAATATAGGAAAAAGCAGACACCAGGATTTAGCTCAGAATTTACTTTCTCTGTGCATGCAAACAGCTAAATGTCTTGACCTTGTTGCCTGTTTTATTGCCTCAGTGGGTACATGTGCCAAGGTGATAAAACAAACTGCTACTTGATATCCAGGTGGCACTGCCAAATTTGTGGCTTGCTCCATATGTCTCATGCAGAGTACTATTCTGGAATGATGTTTTTGAGTCTGAAAGCTGGCTTTTTTTTTTTTCCCCTTGGTATGTAGGTCCCAGCTTTGAAAACTTTCCTGTTTTAAGTCTCCTTAGCCATAAATCATCAGAGCAGAAAGAGATAGGGACTACAGTCTTGCTGCTGTTGAAATGAGGTGGAGTGTGGGGTTTGAATAATCCCCCATCCAAGCAAGGACCTGTGTTTTGTTTTTAAATCTTAGAAGCAGTGAGAAATGACAAATCTAATACCTAATTTTAATGGTGTGTTAACAAATGGGCATTTCTGATAGCCAGTCAAAGAGCAGTTTCATAATATGTATTTGTACTTATAGGAGAGTTGTGTATTTACATTCTGATGGTGAAGGAACTTGCAATCTTTTGTACACATGGGCATCAGAAACATTTTTGTCCTTCTTTTCAGTTCGAAAGGATTTAAGTGGGCTTGATGATGTGACACTTACAAGCCAGTCGGAATGTGGAGGTGAGATCTAGAAGCTGTCTCCATTACATTTGTGGAAATTAAATAATTAGAAAACCATAATTGAGTGAATGCCTTTTGTGGATGATAGTCCTTACAGAATGAATGGTATATATGTAAAATACCTTTGTTGTCATTTATTCCCCAATAACCATGAAAAGTACCTGTGGTGTAGTTACTGAAGGTCAGCTTGCAGTAAGGATGTAGTGACTTATGGCAGATGTAAAATAAAATGTGTTAGCTCAGATTTGCGTGATGAAAAGAGGTGTTATTTATTTATTTTACCATGTGTTAGCAATAAAGGAAGATTATATGTATTACATGTGAGCTGAGTGCTGCATGATGTGTAAGCTGACAGTAACTGTGTTAATTCAAACTCCTAATTTACTATTTTGAGGATGCTTCATCTTACTGATTTTAAACAGTATGTTGGGATTTCTTGCAACAGTAATTTAGCTCCTGCTGGTTGACTTTTCTAATAGCAGTCACACAGGTTTACTTTTGTAATTTCCCAGAGCCCTGTGGTGAGCTGCTTTGGAAGTTTAAGCTGGGTGTTAGACGTTGGTCTCTTCTTTCCCAGCACTGAAATGAAGACCAGTTGTTCTGCAGAGTTTGTAGTTAATTAAAAAAAAAATGTTTCTATAGGTACTAACATTTTTTAGAGACAACATTGCAATCAGGGAGTTTCTGTGGGCATTCTGAGGAAACTGCATAAGTGAAAAGAGCTAAATCTTTGAATGGATTAAAGAATTTTGAAGGCTCCTAAGGTATATGAGCAGTCTAGAGTAATGGATGTCTTTCTGACTTTCAGGTTTCTCCAGTGACAGCGACCTGATCTCTCTGACAGTCGATGTAGATTCTCTCGCTGAGGTAGATGATGGAATGGCATCCAACCAAAGTTCTCCCAGCAGAGCTGCTGGCCTTTCTGTTACTTCTGAACCCCCAGCGCAAAGCACTCTGGCATCTGAGCAGGAGTGGAGCAAAGCTGAAGGAGAAAAGGAAAGCCATGGTTTGTTTACTGGAAGCTTAAAATCCAAGCCAGGCAAACAAGATTACTTGGAGAAAGCAGGCGAGTTAATAAAACTGGCCTTGAAGAAGGAGGAGCAGGAAGATTATGAAACTGCCTTAAGCTTTTATAGAAAGGGGGTTGATCTGCTTCTGGAAGGTGTTCAAGGTATGGATCTTCTCATGATGTTTGTCTTCTCCTTGGTTATGTTTGTTTATGGCATTTCCATGGTTAACATCAGCTTTATGCCTTGCAAAGAAGTGATTTGAAATGCAGAGTTACATGTGCTTGGCTTTCATGTACTTGACAGCTGTGTGCATGTGAGAAAGAGAGAAACTTTTCTAAGACTGAATGATAATTTAGGCTCTCATCTTCCAAGTGCCCAATATCTCCTCTGTTAGAATTGCAGCACAGCCTTCAACTTGCAGGTAAGTAGCAAAGTGCTCCACTTTTGCCTCTTTCCTTTTTATTGCCTAGCCATTAATTAATATGTGGCACTTGCAGCACTGTTGAAACATTATTTAATTTACATGGTTAAGTGAGGATTAATTATCCCTATTTTACGCTTGGGAAGAGGCGGGCTCAGGTTAACTTCCCAATCACAGAAGGATTAGAACTGCTCTTGTCTCACAGCCTCTTGCTACTTCCATTAAACTGTTCTCCTTTTCTAGCTAAAGGATGCATAGAAACATACATACTTGCATTGTTAGGAGAAAACAGGGTTTTTTTTCCTTTTCAGAAGACTTTGGTCTGTCAGTATATTTCTGCAGAAGCTGTTGTTAATAGACTGGACCTTGTCAGTAAGGGAGAAAATTTTTTCCCTTCTCTAGCACTTGAGAATCTTGAGTGATAATCTCATATGATCTGCATTTTGTCCAACAGTGGCTTAAAGCTATAAAGTACAGGGAAAGATTTGTTCTTTCCTGGAGTGAATTCAGGGTCTGTGTATTGTGCTTCTGTCCCACACAGATCAAATGAGTGAGATTAGAATTGTGCCTTTGTTTGACAGTGTACAGCACAGGTGCATTCTGCTGGTCCAGATCTGGACTTAGACATGAATGTACCAAACACACACAAGCAAGAAACCTTTGCTGCATCCCAGTGGGATGCACAGCAGTGGTCCAGACCTTCTAAACAGTTCTAGCAATGGAAGTTACCTGCTGAGCTGATTTAATGGGGCCTGGCAAAAATAATGTGTAGGTTACTGTTGAGAACTAGAGGTGTGAGCCAAGATATGTGCATAGCCTTTGCTTAAAGTGTCTTATACTTTTTGGCAAAAGTAAACCCACCTCTTTTCAAGTCTTAGTGATGTCAGTAGGGTTGCTGCTTTGCTGCTTGTTGTGGCTTTTCAATAGCATCCTACCTTTCCTTGCCTGTGTTGTCAAAATGTTTTTCATTCTTAGTGTTGAATATGCTGGCAGTCTTCTTTTGGAGAGCCCAGCTATTCTTTCTTTTCAAGTACACTTTTTCATAGTCCTGTGGGCCATTCAGTTGTGATCTTCTGAAGGATATCCTATTTTGTCATAAACACTTCTGTCTGCCAGCCATGATGCAAGGCTGCCATGATGCTGTTTTGAACTGACAGTTCAAACTTCAAAATCTTTCTTTATTAAACAGTTTCAAACTGTTAGGGCATGAAAACAAGTCAGTCTATTGCACATCAGTTTTGCTGTGGTAATTATCATGTATACTTGAGTGGCAGTGGTTAAACATGTTGGCTTTGAATTCATGGTAATCCTTAGGGTAATATATTTGCTTTAAAATTGTGGAAGACTTTTTGCATGTGGGTGACTTGCTCAACTCATGCATATGAACTTGCTAAACCAAAGTAGGTTGAACTTCTTACTTATATTTGCCAAAATTTCCTCCAAGGATTTTTTCTTTTCTGCTGTTCACCAGCTACTCATATAGCTGCCTCAGATAACTGTTAATCCTTTTCTATTACCCACTTATCCCTGTTTTTCAAGCTAGGGAGAAATTAAAGGAATATTAGAAAATTGTGATGTTCTGCCCAATTTTCTTCATGCCACTCAGTGCAGTGGGAGTTAAAAAAAAATTTTTAGTGATGGTTACTTGTGTGGTGTGTGTCAATGTTCCTGATGGATGAAGAAACATGTAACCAGCATCAGCACCTTTTTCTTTGCAGTCCCTGATATTGCATCTGTATGGCACACAAGAGGGAGTAATAGAAATGAGTTGCATTTTAGGTGACATCCCTTCGGATAGTTTTACACAGGGTGGTTCCTAGCAGTCAGCTATTTTTTCATTTCTCTCTGTTACCCTGCATGGCTGTGAGGAATATTCATTCTCTTCTGGGAATTCACACTAGATTTGAGTAGATCCAGCTCATTTTGTCCCATTCTCCTTGAAGCTTCTGAAAGCTGGCAGAGAGACACTGTTGCTCTCTTCATGATGACAGGGCTGGTCCAAATGTCTTCCTAAAAATGTGCCATCTCACGATCTATGAAGACAGTGAAAAAAGTGAAAAAAGAAAACCTAAACAAAATGTAGCTGCTCTGTGAAGGTGGTGTGTTTAGCATAAATAAGTGAACATTTAATGTATATTGCAGTGAAAACCCACAAAGCTTCTACCTAATCACTTCAGTTATTTAAACACCCCTAGGTATATATTTCACACAGATAATAACATACTCCTTTCAAAGATAAGGATGGTCCAGTTATTACAAAACGCTTCTGGTCGTCTGCCACTGATTATTTTGCACCTCTTCAGTGTAAATAAAACTTTGTAACAGCTGAGAGTGAACAGAGTGTTTGTTCATCGATCCTTGCACACGTGTGCAGTGCCGTTGTCTCTGCAGCCTCTGCAGAACGCCTGGCCTCTGGAACTGGGAAAGGCTGGTGGCTTTTTCCCTGGAACTGCAGCCACACGGGAATGCAGACTTCAGCCACGAGGTGGCGGCAAGGAAATACAAATTGCCAGCGAATCGGGCGATGGTAGCCGCGCACGGAGGTGGGGGAAGGAATGCCAGCCATCCTCTGTGCTTCCAGCTGGGGATTTGCTCAGGACCAGCTCGCTCGGGTGAGCTGCTTCGGTGGGTCTGGAGGCGAGGCTGTGTCCGGCACCAGTCGCTCGTTTAGGCTCAGCACAAGATCTGCTGCTCGAGGCTGCCTCGTCAAAACCCTGCAGAGAAAGTTCAGTGCTGCAGGTTTATAGACCTGTGCTGGTTAGTTTGAGGTAGGTGGCTTTCCTAAAGGCAGCTGAGCGCACTCGAGCCTGTTACATTCCTGAAGATTTTCTCTGTGCTGCTGGCACAAGTGTTGGGCGAGGCAGGTGTTGTGTATTTGAGAAATGGCCATCTTGACTTTGTTTTCAGCTCTGTGCACATGCTCTCAGATGTACAGTGGTGTTAATTATTCTGAACAAGGTGCAGATGTATTTTCTTTTGCTAGTCTCTTGCAGAGTTTAGTACTAAATCCTTTCATGTCTTATTTGTAGTCCTGCCAAGAGACCCAGTTTGTGTCCTTCAGAGAAAGACTGCTGCCTGTGTGCTAGAGAGTAGTGTATACCTTGGACTCTGGGCATCTTCTCCTTATACATTTTTGGCCTACTTCTGCTCCATACTCGTCTTTAATATTAACCAGTTGTCAGTGGGAAGAAGAATGAAATCTTGGATTGGCGGTGTAGCCCTTGAACTGCACCTTTTGTGCCTTCCTGTTTCATTTATAGCAGAGCTGCCTTGCTTGCAGTGACAGGGACAAGCTGCCATAATTTCCTTTTTCTTCTGAATATATACCAATTCTGCTGCTCCTCTTGTCTTTTCTGGGCATTGCTGCATGCAGGATTTGGAAGCTTTTGGAAGACAAGTCTGTAAGGGTTGTGGAGGATGGTTTAACAATTCTCTAGGAGCTGAAACCTTCTAAAATTCAAGGTTTTCTGCCTTTTTAAGCATATCAAGTATGCTAACTGATAGAAACTTTGGCTCACAATTATTACTGTTCCTTTGTTTTGTTAGCATGTCAGAGCACTTTGAGGTCAGTGCACTGCTTCAGGCCTAGTGATGGAAAAAAATGTACTAATCAATAGCAAGCCACCAACTTCTAGCTGGAAGTTAACTCTGTTTTATGCAAAGTAGTGCATTCCCTGACTTTGGTGTAGGGCACAGTTTATCTTAGGAAGAAGCAGATCATGACACTGAAATTATGGAGAACTTTTTATAATAAAGAAGGGCCTCCTGTTTGTATAAACTGCTCCTTTTTTTTACAGCTGTAGCCTTTCTTTAGTTATATCCATTTTGGATCTGGGCAGTCTGAAGTGTGTGATAAACAGGAGTTTAACGCTGCTGCTTATTGCTGTGTTTCAATAAACTTCAGGCATGTGAAGAAGCAAGAATGTTACATAACACAGCCAGCCTAATTTGTGTAGAAAAGTACAGGTGGGATCTCTTCCATGTGCTTTAGAAACCAAATGTGTTTATTGCTGGTCTGTCTATGTTTCACGTTAACATCTGAAGGGAGATGATCCATTTACTGTGTCGGAGTTTTGGGATGTTTATTTTCACATGTGTAGCAGCTGTGGCTGGGCAGAATGAATATTGATTTAGTTTAGGCAGCATGAACCTTGTTGCATGGAGTATGTGATGCCTCTGGAGGATCAGCAGCCACAAGCTATTTTCCAGGTATCTCTATTTTGTGTTAGGGATCTGCAAGTTCTGAATAAGCTGCTGGTGTCTTTGAAAGCAGGCTGTGAATGTCAGTTTTGTACTGCTCTCTGCTATTTTAATGTTTATCCAGTAAACAGAGCTGGAACAAAAATTACACAAATTACTGGAACCTTGCTAAAATGACTTTGACTTTTAACCCAGAAATGCATATACAATGAAATGTTGGGAATACTTTGGACAACTAGATGATATTTTTGGATATACTGAAAACAAACCAACTTGTGTCTAATTACTGGGATTATGATGGGCTATGATTTGAACTTGTGATGGAGCCAGAGATGCAAACAGGAGCATGCTTGACAGAATGCCAAGAAGACAGTACTTTATGAAAAGGGAAGCAGCCATGGCATTCCACCAGCGCATTTCTGGCTTCCTTGTTTGTTGAATGGCACTTGTGAAGACAACTTCTGTTACCACACAGTAGCTATTTTAAATTCCTTTCACTCATGACTTCTGAGTAGCGTTCCTCGTTGATGTTAAGATTTTCTGAGCTATCCAGCAGATGTGTCTGGTTGTGGCAATGTCTTTAAGGAAACAGCAGACCTGTTTTCTGAGAAGGTGAATTGAGGTGTGAGCTGATGTCTGCAGGGAAACCCTCAGTTGTGCTGAACTCCACAGGGAAGGTTGGTGATGGGATGATTGATGGAACTGTAATTCTCCCTGCCCTGATCTTAGGCTTCTGTGTTCCTATGGTGTGCTATCCCTCCACCCATTTGCTGCAGAACTGTTTGGGCTGAGCTTTCTGAACAATGATACAAAGTGCTTCCTTGCTCCTAGTGCTTCCTACAATCTTGAAATCACAGCTATTGCCTCAGAAGAAAAGTGTATGACAGGACTTGTCTGTTGATAAGCAGCTGGATTAAGAATGGATGTTGGAAATACTGTGGTTGTTAAAAAAAAAAAAAGTCACACCTCACCATGCTGCCAGTGATGCTGAAACACATGCTAGTATGGACTAGGAACTGTTGATAATTGGAATGTGTTGTCTTCCAAGCCCATTGCAGACCATACAGAGCTTCAGAGCTGGTCAGTGCTGTAGGATCCTTCACTGTGCAGTAGATGCTGGATGGACTACCCTGAGTGATGCCATTCCCTGTGTGAAAGTGCTGGGTTTAGACACCTCGTTGTGGCAAAGCAGTAAAATACAGCGTGTGCCCGTAAAGTATGCTTAATGTATATAGTTAATGCCAGAAACTATGTAACTACAGCCAGATTCAGCTATGTAAAGAAACACTCAAGGCAAAGTTTCATTTAAACTGCAAGACTTCTCTGCATCAGAAGGCTGATACAAGTCTGAGGTTTAATACATGCTGCAGAGCTTAGAGCTTTGCAATACATGTGAAAGTGAATTGTAGCAATACCTGCAAGCCAGTGTGTAGGGTGTGATGCAGAGATTACTTAGCATGTAGTTGTTAAAGAATTAATAAGTATGTTACCAGGTGAGCCTTAGAAATCTCATTGTTTTTCCCTCTTGGGACACAGCTAGCTCCATTGACTTGGTGGTGTTCTGACCTTTCCAAGATTTGAGTCTTTCCTCATAGCAGTTCCTTGCCAGGTTGCTGCCTGTGTCTGGCCTCTGACAGACATCTCTTCCAGCCTGCACTGCCTTTTATCTCAGCTGTTGATAGCCACAACACTTAGCTGCAAAGTGCAGGAATCTTTTTTTGACTGTAGCTGTGTGGGGTTTCTGCCTCCCTTCAGAAGACCCAGTAGGGCTGCCACAGTTCTTGCAGCATGCAGGGTAGACAGGGCAGACTGATTAGGTTGCAGTGCTGCTGCTGTCCGCAGGTGAGAAATTTGAAGTCTCTGGCTGCAGAATTCAATGCCTTAGGCACTGTAGGTGAATTGAGGCAAATTGCTAGCTGGAAGATAAAAATTGCATAGATAGGTTTAAGGGCATGATGTTGCATGATAAATCAGTGCTCTGATTCTCTCCCAAACAGTTCTTGCCTATACAGCTTTGTCTCTCTTCACATCTTCCTTTTCTTTTTTTTCCTGTCCTCTTTCCTTCTTAACTCTTCCAGTATAATAAAATAGCCTTCTTAGCTTCAGAGCTGTGTAGAACTAGTATAGGTTTGATCTCTAGAAGGCCTGCTGCTGACTCTTCTGTTTTAGAGATTTTTGTGATTGCTTGAGGAAAAAAAATCACTTCTCATAGTATATAAAAGTACATATGAGTTGCATATAATACATAAATATGAATAGTATTAGACTGTCAGGGTTTATGAATCTCATAAATTTTTTTTTAATCTGCCTTTTTCTTTTTTTTTCCCTGCAGTGAAGTGTTCTTACTTGAAGGGGTAGGTGTCTGTGTGCATGGGTTTCCTCAGCTCTGAAGCAAGGAATGTTTGTGGATGCTAATTCTAATTTGAACTTGTCCTTTTAGTCAAGGAGTGTAGAGAACTTGGAAATTTTCACTCTCTCATGGTGGTAGCCTGTATAACTTCTTTCCTTGTTCTGACTGTCAGTGCTCTTCCCCTGTTCCCATGATGCTTGTGTTGGAGGACTTGCTGCTGCTGTCACCATTTTGTTCCCTCCTCTGTGCTAGAATGTCACTGCTTGTCCTTCTGTCTTGAAACACTTAAAGGGTTTATTGCTTTCTGAAGTAGTTCAGCAGAAGAGCGTTCAAGAATATTTGTCATATTAAGTCTTATTTTGGTGAAGTACCTTACAATTAAGACTACAAGTATTAGCAGATACATGGGAAGTTAAGACTTTCCTCCCTGAAATGCTGGGTTCTGTGACCATTAATTTTATTTTTTTTCAGGTAGCTGTACATGCACATGAAAAGCTACCACCACCTTGTGGATTTAACATGAGAGTTTCTCTAGAAGCAGATGTTTATTGGTTAACATTTCTGGCAAGTTGTATTTCTTATCTTCAGCGTTACTGACTCCTTCTTTACTAGTCACTCAAACACATTTCACCCACACCATTTTTCTGTGTAATCTTAATTTTGGCAAATGTGCCAACTTTTTTTTTTTCCCTAGAGGATGTTTACCTAGACATTTACATGACATGTGCGTAGCCATAGTTTTTCTACAGGATGCAGAAATGGCAACTTCTTAGGAAATACAGATCTCTAAGGGTCTCAGGCAACCTGCAGTGAAGATGATGTATGTACCATATGAACATAATAGTTACCAGCACACTGGAAAGTTGGAAGAAGAATTTGTAGGCATTCACTCACTGTCACAAATTGGTGCTTTACTGTGAAAGGTTTAACTTTTAAGTGGCTTTTCTTCTTGGTTGATAGAGTGCAGTACTGAATCTTCAGAAAAGCAAGAAAGAATGGTTCTGATAAATGTGTTGTGTCTTAATAAATTTTTACTCTCTCAAAATGTTAAGAAAAAGAAAGGAAAAAAGATAATTTCAAGCTGTTTTATCATAATGGGCTTAACCTTTGTCTTATTGTTTAATATTTACAGTTTTTTTTCAGCTGCAGAATTTTATCAGCACCTCAAAGGAACTTGCTGTTAATATAATGTAAAGCATACTAGAGCTGATGAGGTAGTGGTCTTATTTCACAATTCCAAGCCCCCACCTGCTGCTCAAATCTATAGCTCTTTCCTTGATGCTGCAGTATCCGTCTACCCCAGCACCTGCCACATTTCATTTAAGTAATTGTTTGAAAATTAAAGGTTACCCACCCTCCTGTGAAAGTTGGTGGAGACTCGTTCCAAAATCAGCAGCTTTTCCCCTTCCTGAAATAAATTTTGGGGTTATAAAACAGTGTCCAAAGTCATCACAAACCTGTGCTGGATTATGAGTTGCATTGTCACTTACGGTGTGCCTGAGCTTTTGTTTGGCTAATATGGACAAAGGAGTCTGCTTCACATGATGTAAGAAGTGTTTGCCCTAAGAAGAACAGAGGTCCTCTTGAACCAATTAGGCAAAAATAACAGCTGGGCTACCCACTAATAAGGAAGGTGCTGCTAAACCTCTTTTCATTGTGAGAAGAAATAAATCTTTTAAGGCTTACTCCCTTGCATTTTTATAGAGAGCAATTCTTTGAAAAATTCAGCAATCCAGCTGGGTGATATGTGCAGGAAGACTGTGAAGAAGATAAAGAAACTTTTAAAAATAAAAAACGGTATTATAGCTGTTAGATTTGGCAATTATAAATGTTTCATTGAAGATTTCAGTATTTAGAGAAAGTTTTACTGTTTAAATTGTTAAGAACGTGGAGTTTGGGGCTGGCACAACAGGCAGTCTCACACAAGTTCCTTGTAGCTTGTTCTGCAAGAGGATATTCCTTCCTGGAGCAAATCTCTTCTGATATCTTCTTTAAAGGAAGGCAGCCCACATGTATTTTTAGTAAGTCTGAGAGAAAAGCAGGAAGAGGAGGTCACAGAGGATTGGGACAGGTAATACTAACTTTATGGCCTTACTTTATCTGTGAAAATATCCCTGTCCTGGCCACCCACCTACTCAGGCAGGGACTGCACCTGTGTTGCCCTGACAGATTAACTCTTGCTGAGGAAAACCTCTTAACACCTTAAGGAGGATGATTTGGACCTGGTCAGGCACAAAGACAGGAAAGGATATCTGGAATTCCTGGGTGGGTGCTACATATCATGATTTACTGATGATTTTTGGAGTTTTTTTGTCTGTGTTAGTAACAAGTGGCAACTAGAGCTATCTTTATCACCCAGAGAGAAACAGATCTTCACCATGACTTCATCCTGGATCCTTGGAGGAAAATAGCTACACACCAGGGCCAGTTTGACAGCACTTCTATGCATCTGAGATGTGTTCACTTTGTAGTATCCCAGATTTTTTGAGCAAAAAGGACAGATTTTTGTCCATGGTCTTTACTGACCCAATTTTTAAAATTTGTCTAAGTTTATTGAATATGGCCCCTTTCAATAGTTTTTTGCTGTTACTACCTAAGCAGAGGTAGTTTTACCATATGATGGAATTACAGAAGATTTGGTGTGTGAATAAACAGTTAATTGAGCTGAACACTTCAGCTTTGAGTTAGCTGATCTCTTGAAGGTGTGTCCTCTTCTGAGGTCCTGTGAAATATGAGTGAACACTCTGAGCAGAAGACAAACAAAAATATTGCTAGTTTTCCAGTTGCCACTGCTGTACGTTGTGGAAGTGCTGCCTCTTTGTGTTTTTCATTCAAGAAGAACTCTGTGCAATTATTCTGATATTTGTGGTCTTCTTCTATCAAGCACTCAAAATCATTTGAATGCTGTTAGGAATATCTATGTAAATATATTATAGCTGAGCTGTCTTTAGCAATATAAATTAAAGAACAAATTTTAAATCATTGGCTGCTGTCCTAATGTCCTGGCTTACTGTTACTTTGGTCAGTGGGTGGCCTGGTCAGCCTTTTCAAAGCAAATTTTCATTTTAGGATATTTTTACTTCTTTGAAATAGGCAAAAGCTTTGGAAAATGAGGGAGTAGCCTGCTTGTGCTTGTGTGTGTGGATGAAGGCTTGTATGTGCAACAAAGTAGCTGTAGAGTTTTTATATTCTGTTTGCAGTAATAGTAAACAGAGCATCTAAAATAACCACTTGCACATTGCAACAAACACATCATCATTTGCTTAAAAAGAGTTATAATTACAGTTGACGAAGCATGGACACCATAAAAAATGCATTAGTTTGGCTTGACACATTAATTACCTGTTTTTGCAGATGTTTTTATATATTGTTGTGTGAACAGTTTACAAAATAATTACAGGAAAGTCATATGGAAAATAAACTAAGTGGGTGGTTTCTTGCCTTAATATTTTCATTCATGTGGATCTGTGTGAGGCACAGCTGCTCTGTAGCAAAAGCAGAGAGAGATGGGGAATCTTGAGGGGTTTTTATTCTAAGGTCCCTATGATCAGCCTTGCTTCACTTTTATATCTTGCTTTAGCAGTGTAATTTTTAAAAGTGTAAAATGACATTGCTGATTTAATCCCAGTGATCAGGAGGGGGGAGAAGCTTTGATCCTGATCAGATGAAACATAAATCTTCTAGTATCTGGGAAAATAAATGAAAAATCAATATTATTTTAAGCAGGATGAGCTTTTATGAGCAGTTGTAAAGATTCATCAAAGGCTTTGACACAGTTTAAACATTTCCTGTTTGCTGGCATTTAAAGAAAAATGACTTTCAAGTTTAAATTGTAATTAGAGAGATACCTCTTTAGATTATTGTGGGCTAACCACAGAATGGAAACAGGAGCTCAATATGCTCACATAATATTTAAATCAAAAGTTCTTAACTAGGAATAAATCATTATTTCTAATTTATTATAAAATAAAATTGGTGCTTTTGAAAATACATTTTGCATAACTAAAACCAATATTTCATGGCAAAATGTAACATTGCATTAAAAAATGGAGTCTGAATCACAGCTCTGACATCTGTCAGATATAAGGATTTGTTCTAGTACTGTGTTTTAGTGATTTATTTAGTTTTAAGTGAACAGTTCTATGACCTCAAATTTGGCATAAATGCTAAAGATTATTTTTAGCTTAATGGGGTCTTTATTGTTATTCTCTGTGTTTGAGGCTTTTTAAGTAGCATTTATTTGTTTATTAAATTTATATCCTGTATTTGTTTACAGATTTTTGTGAGATACTGCCTGTTTAAATGGGAATTTGTATTGTAATATAGTTTTTTACATTTTCTTGGTTAAACTAATGCAAAAAAAAAAAAAAAGCCAAAATCCTATTTCCATAAACCTAATTTTCAGTCATCCACCTGTTAAAGTATTTAGAGACTGAATTGTTAATGATCTTATTCACAAATGCGATGCTGGAACTTGTTGAATAAATGTTATTTTTTGAATTCACACCCTTTTTTATGGCTGAAGATTTTAATGAGGGGAACAGCTTGCAAAGGTTATTTAACAAATTACTCAGGAAGGAAAAGTAGAAGGAAAACTGAAATTAATGTCTTGTGAAAGTAGGGAGAACAAAGACAGCTCTAAGGGGGCATCCTAGCTGGTTTGCGTTAATTACTGTAAAATTACTGAAGCATTGAAAAAAAGCAAGAAACATCCCAACTAAATACATATAACTAACAATTAAGTGGTAAGCTTGACTTTTATGATAGCCTTAGACACTAACCTAGCAGTTTTCTAGCAGCCTGCTTGAAGGAAGTGCTGGCTGAAGAGTTGGTTGTTGCTGTGCAGAGGTCTCGTTTTCCCTGAGCGGCTGCCACTTGGCGTGTGAGAGGACGTGGGTGCTCACCAGTGCCTCGGCACCAGGAGTTTCATGGTGCTGTCACACTACCTGCAGGGATGAAAGCAAGAGTTAGTCCTGTTTTAGGAAATTGCAACACAGGCTTATTGAAAAAAATACTGTGTGTCTACTCTCTTTTGATAATGACAGCTTCAAAGTGTTAAGTGATTGGGGTTTTTTTTTTAATCCTAGATGGGAGTAAGACTGGCAGTCTTATGAAGGGAAGTTTTTACCAAGATTTCCTTAGGTCTTTAAAATGAGAGAAATTACTGAGATATTGATAAATATCCATAATACTGTGTCCTGAAAATGCACTGAAATTCTGTCTGTCTCAAACGACGCGTAGACAAAGATTTTTGCAGAACACTCTTGTGTCTGTATCCAAGGAGGGGACAAATCGCTGTTTCCTCCTGCAGTGAGGTAGATAGGAAAATTTACAAGTGATCACTTATCTTAGAACTGGAGTAGATCCAAAGTCACTTCTGCTTACTTTTGATGGAGTCTGGGTGTGATGGTTCTTTGTGTTTGGGTAGTTTCTAGTCGTGATATGAAAGGAATGGGAGTCTCTATTTTAAAACATTCCACCTTGACCCCTACCTTTAATTCTGTCCTTGAAAATCTCACAATGTCTTACACATTGCTACAATTGCCCCTTGAAAACCTCCCGCAGTAATTTCTGAATGCACGTAGTCACACAGTAAGTTCCCTATCAGAACTTCCATAATAAGCTTGCCCTTTTTTATGGGACTCGTTCTTGATAACCCACAATAATCCTCTTTCTTTTCTTATCAGCTACAAAGTTTCTGGTTGAACTCCTTCAAGGTTACACTCGGGTTCCTTTCATGGCCCGGTGATCAGTGTCTTATGAGCTCCAGTCTTCATTAATGTCTGTTATCTGCCGTTGGTTGGGGTTTGTGTATTTGTGTGTTTAATTTATTGCCTCTCCTGTTCCTTGCCTTGTCTTTCATGTGGAGTAGCTGTTGGGTGGATATCCTTGCAGTTCCTTGCCCGTTTGAGCATCGGTTTGAGAGGTGCTGGCTTGCACCTGGCAGTTCAGAGCCTGTCACAGTCAAGGCTTTGTTTCTGCAAGTCTTGGATGGCCTCAGGGCTGGGAGAGACTGTCAGGGCCATATGAACTCTCTGTTGTCCTTCAGTCTTCTTCTGGGATAGTTGTCTCTGTTTTTTTTTCAGCATAATAATGTAATTTCTCTGTCATAACAATTGTGTCACACAGTCTCTTATCTTTGCTGGCCGGTCGACTGGTTGGGTGTTGCCATCACAGTTTGAGTGTGTTATAACAATATTGCTCAGGTTATGAATGCCTAAACCAAACTGAAAGCTTCAGAGTGAATTTAGTGTTTGTGTGGTACTATGTGGTTTTCACCAAGAGTTTGGCTAGATCAGAAATGGTTGTTTAGCCATCAGGAAAGTGAAGTAGTTGGTGCAAATGCTTATTGCTTTGTTCCCATGTTACCCCAAGACAAGAGGCAAGGAATGTCTAGCACTGAAAAGCTATGGAGTTCTTAGGAGTTCTTAGTGTCTCTCCTCTGTTGCCTTCTTGCTTTTAATAGCATTTCTAGACTTCATGTATAATAAGGAGAGTCCATACTGGAAACCTGAGGAAAAAAATATTTGTTTTGTTGTAAACATCTTATTCTGTCTATTCTCATTGATTTTGCTTTTGGAATGCAGGGTTTGGATCAGTGTTTTGTTTCAGTTCTTATCTGTGTTACCATAGGAACATATACCAAAGCACAGAAATAATAGGAAAGGCTTTTTATTTACCTTAATTTGTTATTTTTGTAGAACTCTGAGATCATAGCACTGGATTTTTAGAAGATGCCTATCTTTAGGTTTGATTCTGAATAACCCAAAAGAAATCAAGGAGGTAGAATCAAAGTAGTCATGTGCTTTGAGTACTTAGTACCTCTCTCTTTATAGAAAGCATAACTTTTTTTTTCTCCATTGAGGTGAATCAAGTCCAACTCGTCGAGAAGCAGTGAAAAGGAAGACGGCAGAATACCTTATGCGTGCTGAAAAAATTTCCAGTCTCTACCATAAAACCTCTGAAGATGCATCTGTTTCTATGGTAGGCTTTAATTATTTTTTTTTGTTCTGAATTAATTTTTTTCAGGATTTGGTATAATTAAGTAGGAAAGCATATTCAAGCTTAAGATTCAAAAGCTGTCTAAAATTTCTCTTCTGGGAGGCCCAAGGAGTATTTTGATGCTGTGCTTATGTTAAGTTAATCTTTCTGATTCTTCATAATGTTACAAGGAGTGCGTGGTTTAATACAGAACTGCTTTTCACATGCTTTTCTACTGCTCATTTTTCATCATGCTGAAGAATCTAAAGGTAAAGGAAAAAACCATGCTAGAATGTAACATTTCATCTGACTTTTCCATGAGAATGTTGGTCGGTCCTGTAGGGAGTGAGAAACCTGTTGGTTTCTTTAGCCTAGCACACAGTGATGTATCACAAATGAGACAAGCATAGGGTAGAGGGGATCAGATTAATTTTCCACAGAACAAGTCCTTAATACAGCAAAGGTTCTTCCTGATCCTTTCTAATGTCTCTCTTGGATATGCTTATGAGATCAGTTCTTTTTTTGATTTTTGAGAAGTTTCTGTGCTAATTTCTAGTTTCTTTAGCAGAATACCTTTATCTCTGCTTGTACAAAAGACAAAGCTTGTTCTAAGATACCCTCGATAAATATCTAACTTGCCCTTCCTTAAACAGTTCCTTTAGGATTTATCTGTTTCTGCTTTAGACTTTTACTTCTGTCATGTTAAACTGTGTTATTGCCAATGACTGCCCTATTGCAGTAAGTATAAAAGCTACAAACTTCCTGACTCTCTAATATCAAGGGATAACAAAAGGGATAGAAGATTATTGCTTCTTACTTTGCACAGATCTAAAAATGCTTTAAGGAGACAACCTCTGCAAAAATTGGAAGCCTTCTAAAAGCTGTCTATCTAATAAGTAAATTTAAAAAGCAACGACACTGATTTTTTTAAGGGTAGATTTTGTCATGTTGAGAGCCCACAAGTACAATTTTGAGGATGTTCCAAATGGGATATATTTTGTGAGGCTTGGAGCCTTGCTGTTGCTATGAACTGTACTTTGAACAATTTAATATTTTGGACAGATACGAACTCCTACTAGGTATTCTTTCTTTGGGTCAAACACCCCTGAAAATGGGGAAGAAGCTATATTGAATGGAATCCTCAGTGTGTTTGGAAACTGAAGAACAAGAGAAAAAAATCCACGAACAACCTATTTTTGCCTTTTTATTAGTTTAAAAACTAACTGCAGTTGAGAAGGAGGAAGAAATAGGTTGCATTTTTCTGTTGGAGCTTGAGAGGTAAAGTATTTCCTCTTTTATGCTGTACTGAATAAGACACATGCCTTCTTTGCAGGTCCAAAGAAAAGCAGAGTTAATTGGGATAAGACAAGAAAAAAAAAAAGCAGATAGAATAAAAAACCATTCTCCTTCTTTGTTGAAACTCATAATTGACAAATGATGGCAAATCTTGATTCTCCAGCTTACAAAAAAAAAGGCCAAACAGCCATGATTTAGCCTTGTCTTTTTCCTAAGTTTGTACATGTATGTTAATGTCCTTTATTTGCTGCTCTTCATAATGCATAGATTTTACTTTTATCTTAGAACTTTGGAATTTGCTGATGTCGAGGACAGATGGTGCTTATGGGTCATGACGGTTGTGATGAGGAACAGCTTGTTTCTTGTTCATAGCTGAAAGTTACCTGGGAGAAGGACTTAACTCCCAAAATTATCGTGAGGGTAGTGGTAGGGACCACAAAGAGTTAGTATGTTCTGTGCTTTTGCATGATGTCTTAAGGAAAATGAGGAATGTGACTGTTCCTGCATGTTGGTTGCTGAGCAGGTCTGAATTCTTACACTTTAATTACTGCTTATTATTTTTACTTTCCAAGATAGTTTATATTGGAGTTTGCATTAATTATTCCACCCCATATGGACAGTGATAAGTGCACTAGAAGAACTTCCATCTATGGACAGTGTGATTCTTGGGAGATACCAGTGGCAACTTGCAGACACTTTGTGTCCTTCTCCTAAAGATGTTAAGTCCATGATGGGCGCCATTAGTGCAGTCCCTGGGCCCCTGTTAGAAGTGGCAGAGTGCAGTTTTGTTATGGAAAGTGTGGCTCAGTTCAGGGAATGTCATAGGCAGTGGGGGTGCTGAGACCATTTGCACCTTGGAGGAAGGGGTCTGGCTAGTAAGTGGGCATGGGCATTTATGGCAAAGTGCTCTAGTTCATGCCCTGGTGTCACAGGGCAGATCAGCTTTGTCACCCCTGTCTGCTGTAGGTGGCTTTGTGTTTCCTATTGTGCCCTTAAAAGGAGCAGTTATGGGCATCAGAAATAGGCCGACCTGTCCTCCTTACACATGGAATTTTGCTTCCTTCTCCTCCACTAGGCCAGAGAACTGTGCAACAAGAAAAGGGGTAAGCTCAGAAGTGCAGGTTCAGTTATTGTCCTGCATTTCTCAGCCTGTTGGATCTCCCGGAGGCTTGGGATGCCAGCCGTGTGCTGAGCCACCTGCAGCAGTCTCAAAAGACTGTGCTTGCTAAATGTGTCCCAAGCTACCCCTTTGCCATCTGAGCACCACTTGAAGGTAAAGCACAAAGCACTGGCTTTTCTCTGGGGCCCAGGCAAGGAGGAAGTGAGCCATTCTTTCATGGCTGGAAATGCCAGGCTCTCGCCTGTTCCAAGACAGATTTCCCTAAAGAGGCAAAAGTCTGGTATTTGAGAGCTGAGAAGTAAAATTGTCTTGATGTCATGGTAACCAAATGAAGAACAACTACTTTGTTACTTTCCAGCAGTGTAGCTCTCAAGGATAGCATCCTTGGCAAACACCCTGCTGCTTGCAAGTTCAAGTGGTGAAGAGAGAAACAGAATAAGTGGTATTTGGAGAATCCTTGGCATTGTTAAAGAAAGGTTTTGGGTAGCGGGCTTAAAAGAAACATAGGGAAATGACACAGCTGTGACCTTGAGCTGGGAGCTCATCTGAGTGTCTTGTAAACATCGAGAAAAGCCTTGCTGTGACCCATAAGAGTAGGAGATGCGGAGACCAGCTCCTGGGGCTTTTAAGCAGGCATGTGAGCCTTCTGGAAAAACAAGCTGCAGCAAATGCTGTCCTTCTCCCTTTGGTGCAGCACAGCAGCCTCAAGGGCCGTCTCTTGGGCAAGAGCCGCAGAGCGCTGTGTAAGAGCAGCACTGGGTCATTTTGCAGATTCTCAAAGCTGCATTTTCTCCTCTGCCCCTTTATAAGTAGCATCTCTGGGGAGCCACTTCCAAGCCTGAGTGGGAGCTGCAGCAACAGCCTCTGAATCACACTGGAGTGACCATCAGAAAGCTGGAGTCTTGAATAGCTGTCAGCTGCAAAGCCCAACACAGCTGCTGGTACAGGCTGCAGGGCCGTTTTAACTTTGGTAGTTTTTATTAAGCATATTTTTATTCCCTCTTTGAAATTAGTTCTGATTCTACTTATGCCTAACTTCGTATATTCAGAGTTGCTTATTTTTGCATCATTATGAAAGCTGTTGTCTTTTAAAATGTCAATTATTTTTGATTTTCAAAGCAATTTAGTAACAAGAGGTACATGCAAGCCTGGTGCCCGAACAGAAGAAGCAGTCTTTGTGCTTTCCATGAGATATCTTCCTAAAATTCTCATTAAATGTGCATGAAAATTACATGAAGTATAAAGAAAATGCATTGCTGTACTTCTGTGAGATATAAATTTACCATAAAATAAGAGATTCAGTCTCAATTTCTAGGATCACATCCAAGGTGTGTCCCAGCTTCAGGAAAGGTGCCTTCCCCAGCTGGTGCTCACTGAGGGCCTTCTGAAGCACTCTGTAGTTCTGTCTGGTTCAGATGCAAGCAGAAATCCAACCTGGTTTTCTCCTGGTGCAGAGAGAGGAAGAAGTCAGGATGTTTGCTATACCAGGAGAGCTGGAAGCACTGTCACACCCATGAGGCAGATACTAATGTATCTGCATCAAAACAAGGCATCTCCTTGCTGCAACTGAAGCTCTGGCATGCTACAGGTAGAAAGTTACTGAAATCATCAGACTCTGAATGGCAAGGGGAGACTGAATTTTGATGTGCAGATCTGCACTGGTGTTCATGAAAGTTCTCTGTTCTTATCCTGAGGATCTGTGGTGACTGATGTCAAAGGTGGCAGCATTAGCAGTTAAATTAGCAGAGCTTTCTGGGTGAAAGAATGAAGAGGGGGAAATAAAGATCAGATATTTAATTAGAGGGAATCCAGGGTAAATAGCATTGTGCTGGGAAAGGTTTGAGAGACCAGTGTGAGTGGCATCACTGCTTGAGCATGTGGATTGCTTTGAGCAACCAAGGAAGGACCAGGACTCCACCATTCCTTGTGTTTCACTGCATCCCTGGAAGAAAAGGGTGCAAGGAACCCCCCTCACAGATGCTGGGGTGCCCCCAGCCTGAAATGTACACATGGTGTAGTTTTTGGGGTTTCCCTGTGTGAGGCCAGGAGCTGGATCCTTGTGGGTCCCTTCCAACTCAGGATATTCTATGATTTCCCATCAAATGGTGTTTGTGTCGCTGGGCTAGGGATAGTGCTCTTGCCTTAAATGAGGTTAACATGAAATGCCCTTTCTCTTACTTGATTGATGGAGTTCTCCTGTCTCCCTCTGCTCTTTTACCTGCTGGCAGTGATGGCAAAGCTGAGGCAAGGGCTATTGCCATATTCCTTGTGTAGCTTGCAAAACCAGAGTTTTCCAAAGGCAAGCATTGGCCACAGGCTGCTGGGTCCTTGCAGGAGCATCACAGTCAGCATCAGCCTTTTCTGCTTGAAATCTGCAGATGGTAAAAAGTGATGGTGGGAGAGGAACTGGTGATGCCTATCCTAACTCTGGATAAATCCATCTGTGCAGCTCACGGTGTAGTCTGGAAATAGGGAGGGCCTGACCTCAACAGAGAAGATCCTGGGATGCCTGAGCAGCATGCTGAGCATTTGGACAGGCTGCTGAAGGCCTTCTGCAGGCAGAGGTAGCCTAACACTTTGTTCAGAGTATTTGTCTCATTTCTAAAGACAAATGAAGCTTTTTTTGTTGTTGTTATCCTCCTTCCTGTACTTTTTGTTCCTCTGTTTTTTGATGAGAGCGATGGTTTTTAGTTATTTTTCTTCTTGCTGCCTAGATGCTGAGCTTGGATTTTTACTCTATTCAGAAGAGCAGGCTGTTTCATAGAGTGCTTAATTGCTGTAGTTTTGGGAATTGTTCTGGGAATTCAGAGTTTGCTTCCAGCCTGCTTCACAACAGAATGTAATGCCTTCCCATCATTGGGCTCTTCTATTAGACTTTTGAAACAGTGAAACCAAAGTACTGTAAAGAACGAAACTGATTAAAATGGAGAGCATGCTGGGAGCTGTGGATGTGATTGTAAATCCCTTTAAGGTAAGAAGTGACTGTAAAGCACACATATAAAAATCAGTGTGTATACACACTATTACCAACTGTGCAACCACAGGTCACATTTTAGAGAAGGACCTAAAGTGTATATACTGGGTTTTTTGGCTCTTTGGACAGGATGGGTGCAGAAATGTGATTGTATAGCATTATTAGACAACTGTTCACTTCTGTAGTGATGTATGAACTTAATTCATGGTTGAAATGTTATTCATAAGAGAAAATTTTAAAAGTGTGATTATTGAGGAGTGGTTATACAATGTAATAGCAAGCAGATAGAAGTGAAAATCTTTTATAGTAGTCTAGAGGATTACGAAATGTTCTCTTCCTTTAAATGTCTTCCTTAGAATGCTTTTGAAATCTTGTCATGAATAAACTGTGTTAGCACAGCTCTTTGTTTCAAAGGAAGTATTTCATTATTGCAGAAAAATTGCACACTCTCAAAATACTTTCAACAGCTCACTGGAATGTGGAACTGAAATTAGGTTTGGAGAAAATAGTTCATGTAAAATTGTCTTTTTTTATTCTTCTTCCTGTTAAAGCCTTTAGTTTTATATTGTAGAATCTCGGCTGCTTTCTCTTAACTGCTTTGGTATTCCTGCTTGGCAGGGTTTACGTGACAAAACAATTATCAGATCCATACAAAAAAAAAAAAAAAGAAGATAACTTATAAACTCCCAAACACTGAGCCCAGAAAAGCACACTTTTCTCCAAGCTTTTTCAACATGTATTTATGGCCCTTTCTTTTGGATTTTGTGGACAATCAGTACTTAAATAAGTACTGATTTTTAGGAAGGAATTTGGAAGGAGAGAATGTTGCTGAGTGAATGGGAAAGGCTTTGAGGAGTTGCTTTGACCTTTGAGGATAGCACAGTAAGGATGCCTGAGGGGGAAAAATAGGGGGGCAGGGAATTGCTCTGCCTAGTTCAGGATCTTGGAGTTTCTCATTACAGGGGAAAAATTTTTGATTTTTCCTGATACATAAGCATTTAATCCACAGCATATTTGCCTACCAGCCATTTCCCTTTGTGACACAGGTGTTAAATATTGCCTCAGAATGCTGACCTTCCTCTTCCTTTGCACCTTTGTGTGATGGAAATCTACTTGGGGAGGCCAGGTTATGCTTCAAAGGAGTTTGGCATTCAGCACCTCTGCAGATGAAGTTACCTTATTTGTGAGGTACAGATCGGTGGGTCTACGAGAAGCTACATGTTGAATTTTTGGAGGAAGATCTAATAAATTCTCTTCATTTGGCAACTAGAAACTGCTGAAAATATTTGTTCACATGCCAGAGGTATATGGGATGCTTAAAATGTTGATCTTTGTCCCAAAAGACTTCCAGTTGAAACGTTGTTGCCCCCTCTGACATGCAAGCTTTGAATTTGCTCTGAGAAACTACAAAACATACTATGGACAAACATCTATGTATATTTGCATATTAACTACTTGAATAGTTAGCACCTGCCAATTTTCTTGCTGTGGTGTTAATTTCCAGATTAATGATACATAGCTAGTTACTTTTTCTAAGGCAGCTTTAGGAATCGTTTCTGTTGTGCACCTAATTATTAAAAGGATTTCATAAAGCCCACCAGAGAGCAAGAGAACCCTATTTATAATTCTATATTTTATGTTCTTCAGGCTTAAAAAGCCTCTAATTTGCTTTCTCCTCCTCAGTGATCTCTGAATTATTTTGTACCCAGAATACCTGTAAGGCTTTGATTGATTATTATTCTGTGGTAAGAACTAAGTAATCAATTGCTGAGTTCCATTAAGCATAGAAAATACAAAAATTCATTGCTTTTTTTCCTTCTTTAAATTTTTGTTTTCAGTGTTATCTTGACTTTTATTTACTTGCAAGTTGTTTTTTTTTTTCCCCACTAAGGACAAACAGAAAACTTCTCCTTTCATCTTCAGTCTCTCTGATTTATGATAAATTTAGTTTCCTTCGGCCTGGCATTTGCTTCAGCAGGCAGTCTTCCTTCAAGTACCACCCTGATTGATGTATAATCTTTGATATCTTCCATTAGCCTCCAGGATCACTAAGTTCAAGGCCCTCTTGGAACCTAAGGAGCCCTGCCGAGGAACTGAAGACCTTCAGAGTCCTTGGGGTGATTGACAAGGTAATTCTTCAGTGTCTCTTCAAGAATTCAGTCATAAATCGACTGCATGCTGACATTTTGTCTTTGAAGCTGTGGATCTTAAGGATATGAAACAAAAGGGGAAAATGACTCAAATGCATCTGCACTTTAAAATAACAAAAGTAGAAGAAAAAAAGGCTTTTATCTAAGCAATTCATGTAAGGTCATGCAAAATGTATTTGAGCTAAAGGATAAGGTACATGTTTGGTAGCATTCAATAGGATGAGGCCTGTTTTTCAAAAATGAAATCATGGTTGCTGTTCTGGGGTAAGGACAAGTTGATGTGTTTTCAGTTGAACAGTCTGGTGGATACTGAAAATATAGAAGGGCAGAAATTCTTACTTCTGAACTCTTACTTGAAATGGGAGCTGGGGACACACACGTCTGTTCTCCTTCCCTGAGAATTCAGAATTGAAATCCCTTGCCAAGACAGAGATTCAGCAATGAAGCCAAGCTTATTTTTGAGTCATGCAAATAATGTCCTCCAGAATCCCAGGATAATACCCGTCTGTAAACAGTAAAGGGCCATACGGATTTTTTTGCAAGCCTAATTAAGAGACCAGAAGAATTGTTGGGTTGTTTTGATAATGCTGATTAGTTACCACCTTACCAAATACTTTTAAGATGATGCATTATTCAGCAGTGTGACAGTGGCTAATGCAGACTGTAACAGCTCGTTTCCTTATTGCTGTGCCAAATCCCTTGTGCCTTTTGATAGTTCCTTATATAGTCCCTAGTTTGTGCATGAGCTACTGATGCATGGTCAATTTATGCATTTGTAACGTGCATCAAAAACCTGTGGCTCATCCCTTGAGGTCTGTATTTCTTGGTTTCTTTTTCTTGTTGGACTGAACTTAGCTATTGGGATTGGTTTTTGTTTTTCTTTGCTTGTTTCCTTGTAATTGTGTGCATAAGTTGATAACTTCTCCTTAGGGGGCTGTATACATTAGGTATTATGGTTGTTTTTATAGCACACAAGGTTTTTCTAAGCTCTGACTTCATATTCATTGTATCTTCTTTCCTCAATTGTAGATACAGAATTTAACCTGTATTCCACTCTGTACACATATCAGAGAGACATGCTGGAAAGACCACCTATCTGTAGCACCTGTTAGTAGGTGCTAACTAAGTTAGTAGCCACTAAATGGATGTGGTGTGCATGGATTTTCTGAATTATTCTGACAGAGTGAGCCTGCAGAAATGTTGGAAACGGATCAAGAAAGATTTTCTCAATATCTCTATTCTTGTGTAGTGCTAATGAACAGCTACTGGAAAAGATGCTTGATCAGAATGAAGCTTTTGCAGTCCTTGGTGTTACCAGATCTCCTTAGCTCTCTCTGAGCAGTTTCAGTAAGCATCCCAAGTGTGAGCTGAACATGTCCAGATCTTTGAAGCAGAGCTGGTGAGAATCAGGGTTCTAATGATAACAAAACCACAAGATTCTCAGAGTTGGAGATGTATGCAAGGAGTAACAGGCTTGTGCATACAGCTGGAATGCTCCTGTGTGAACAGTATCATAGGGCTCAGAGTTTGTTTGAATATTGTGTAGAAAATTCTTTCTGGCGTCTTTGTACTCCTGAGTTCCTTCTTCCAGATTCTTACATCACAATCTTAGCCTTATTCTGAGTATGCTGCTTTTTAGCATATATTTATAGGAGTCTGTAAAATTGTGAGGCAAATGAAAACCTTATCCAAGCCCAGAGAATATTTTATTTGGTTTTATAATGCATACACAAAATGCATGTGAATATGAAACAAAAGTGTGCAGATGTATCTGTGGGCTGGAGATGATGCCCCTGCCTTTGGTTTAAAGCACCATCTCCCTTCCTTCCTCACCACCTCTGTCATTTCCCTCCTTCTCTGCTTCCATATGCCCTAAAGCTCTCATCATGGAGAAATCCAATCAATGTGTAAGCATCCTTGCTGCAGCCAAGTAGATGACATAGCGTGCTTGTTCCTGAAAATGGATTTTGATTTTCAGGGCTGGCATTGAAGATGCTATGCTTTTGGGCACAAGGCTGTAACTGATTCAGCACCACGCAGAGTTTTGCCTGAAAATAATCTTCCATTCAAACCCTAAGGTAGCTGCTTTGGTTTCAGCAGAAAATAGGTGTGTGGGTAGTAATGAGTCACTGGTGTTGTAACTGCTGGCTTGACTAACCCTGTGCAAGACTGGCTTAAACAAAACTTGAAAATGGTGTTGCTTGGTTTGCAGACTTGTTCTCCCACTGCTGAAGCCCAGAGTGGTGTCTGCCTGCTACAGTGCTGCCTCGAGAAAACCAGCTGTTAACCTTCCCTCATTCAAATGCTGAAAGGTTCAGTGCTTTCCCTTAGAGTAATGTCACTCTTTGTTCTTCGTTTGAAGCCTCTTCAAGTGTTTTGAATTGGCTTCATTTTCAGGGACAAAATGCTTGTTGCTACCTGAAACTCTGGGTTTTTCAAATTATTTTAGACCAGGCAGAATGATTAGATATTTAATTTTAGCCTAGTTTATTCCCAACGTGTAATCTTTCTTTCCTTGTCTGCCCTTTCACCTTCCTTGTCACCTCAGTAATTTTTGTTGTGTTGACCTTTTTCTGCTAAATCTGAGACAGTTAGAGATCTTAGAGATCTCCTTAAATTATTGTGAAAATTCAGGGAATTATGCCCATATGTGCCTTGCCTCCCATCCTTCTGCTTTTGCTCTTGTGCAAAGGCTGTAGTATAAATTTGACTATTTTAGTAGACTAAAATGGACTTACATTTTGCTTTGAGGAAGCCATTCTTTATTTTTTCTTTTTGAGTTCTGCTGCTGCTGTGTTTGCTCACTTCATGGTGTCAAAAGTTAAGGAGGTGGTGTTTGCAGGTTTTTTATATGTTTAATATGTAAAGAGCCTGCCTGTGAGTAGATTTCTGAAAATGAAGGTAGTAATATAATTGTAAAGGTGGCTTTTGTCCTGCAATCGTTGTGGAATGTGAGGTGCTGCTGTTTGGGCAGCAAGGTTCTTATTAATGTTACTGCATTGGAAACAAATACCTAAATATTGTAGCTGTTGTTATCATCAACTACAAATGATCAATTATTTTACCATCTCATGTACCTTAAAGTAGGAAATTCCTTTTTTTTTGGAATAGGGAAGAGTTTTGCTTTCAAACTTTGCCTAATTAAAAATCAAGGTTGCAGGTTCTGTGCTGAGTTTCTGCCCTAGGCAAATCTTTCCTTTGAAGCTACAACCGGCCCCTAAAGAAACGACTTTGTTATGGTGCTGCTGGATACCTTCACAATGCTGTTTCAAACCCAATTTCTTATTCTTTAGAACCCTCTGTTATTTAGATTCATTCAATTTAAAGATTCACCTTGAAAGCAGAGAGCATTAAGTAATAACTATGCCTCTGTAACCAATGGCTGTCTTTTATGTCTCTTCTATCCCCTCCCCAGTCCCCCATCAAGGCACACTGTCGGTGCTGGTACTGGCTGTGTTCAATTCTTCCACAGCTGTCCATGCATTTGAGCTTGTTGTTCAATACACTGTTAAGCTTTATTATGAAACCTAATAAAATCACATGCTCTCATCAGGGCCTTGTGGTAAAATTATTTTTGGAGTTTCTGAGACAGATAACATTTTTTTAGAAAATGGAAGCAATTCTGTTAATTGTGAATATAGGGGGTTTTTTATGTTTCCCATGCTGTCCTGAGAAGTCCTAATTCTGGTGATTGTAAATTTTGGTGAAGTGACTTTAAAAATACACAGGATAACCAAATTAATATTATTAATTATTTATAAAGTGTGATCACTACTTTTCTGCTTAATGGGTGAAAATGCCAAAAGGCAGGAATAGGTAGAATATATGTCAACTTCACATGCATAATCTGCAGACCCAGAGTTGAATTCAAACAGGTTATGGCTAATTCTAATGAAATTTAATCAGGGGGGTAGGTGGAACAGTCCCTTCTTATGGCAGCATGTGTGGTGTTGTGCCTAAGTAGCACACATAGCTCACTATGTCCAGTTAGTGTTTGTTAGGAATTTTAATATTCAGCCTTTTATTGTCAGGTGAGATTAAAGACTGTTGCAGCTGTGAAACTGAGTTGACTGTAGCAGATGTTTTCTCTCCCCTGGCTCTCAGGTGCACTCTGTTAAGCACCTTTAGATCATCTTACAGATTTGAATGAGTGGCTGTGTGTGCCTAAGAGGTGTGGGGGAAAGGGAACTGGAATGTACATACAAATGGGGCATAATGGAAAATAGCAGTGGCAAAAATGTTGAAAATCTGAAACTGAGTAATAATAGTAACTATTCATATAAATAAACTTTTAAGAGCTGGTTTTATGTTTTGATAACCTTTTAGTTTCTTAAGTGGCTTGCCAAGTCCTACAAAATCAAACCAACTACAGAGCTGTTGTCAAAACTGATTTCTTGGCTCACCACCTTCCTTTCCCTACTGCTCTGGGATTATTCCTAAGACACTGTCAGGTTTCAAGCTCCAAGTAACAAAGCTTGCTCAACTTTAAAATGTAGTCTCTCTGCCAGCTAGAAAGAGTCCTGTCCCTTCTTCCCTGCCCCCAAACACCTGCCACTGTTTTCCTGGAATCTTTCCATTTACACAAATCTGAATATTTCTGTGTATGTTGTTGTAACCCTTAGTTTCTCTCTAACTTCTTTCTTGTTTGTCACAACTACGATTTCTTTTGACTTGAGTGGGATTTGGTGGAGTAATGGAAATTTTGCCCTTGCCTTTAGAAAAAAGAAATTACATTGTTGAATGTTCTTCTGCAGGCTGTACTATGTCTTCTGGCCTTCAGAAAGAAATAAATTATTGAGATATTTTCTTTTAAAGGAAGATTATATAAGTTTGTCTTCCTAATTGTTACTAAGTTGCTTAATACATAATTTGTGCCAGGCAATTACTCTGGGATGCCAGTGGCATTTCATATTGCAAAATGCTTTCACTAGTAAAAACTGCCAGATATATTTTCTAAGTTAATATTTCACTATTTGTAATTTATTGGCCAGTTTTTAGTTTACTTTAAGAAAATGGACTTTCCTCTCTGTTACCAGCTGACTCAAAGTATTTAAAAATTCGAATTTGAATATATGCTGCTTTCTTAGCATTTTCATTATTTAAAGCTGCACCATTTGTCATATAAGTACACTATTATTCCAAGTCATAGAATATACAGGCTGTAAGTTCCTTAGAATAATGGTTTGAAAGGAGGAATAATTGCAAACTGAAGATAATTCATATTGCACAGGTACAAGGATAAGGAATAATCACATTTTTCATACATATTAGCCAAATGTAATCTCTTTCTGTAACAACAGAGGGAGATGAGTGAGAGTCGGGTGGTGTAATCTGAAAAGTGACAAGAATAAATCTGTGTTAAGTAGATCTTTTAATCCTGGTAGCCCTGTGACAGCCAGCACAGCTGAGGAGAGCAGGAGGAATTGCACCCCTGCTCCTGCCCATCAACACAGCTGTGTCCCGAGTGCAGCACTCAGCTGAGCTCCAGCCCTGCCTGAGGTTCCTTGCAGTCCCAAATACTCGTGCCAGGGATCAGGTGGATGACGTGTCTCATTCCTTGTCATCTGTCACTACAGCATTTTCCAGCTGGTGGGGTAAACACAAAAAGAAAACCTAGATGGTCATCTGATACATATTGAAGTTTGTAGGACTTTTGCTAGAGTATCTATCCTATGATAAGGGTACATTTGTTTAGCAGATAAGGACCAGAGTTAATAGGTGGCCCACTGGTGACAATATTTACATGATGTGTTTTCAGTGTAAAGCAGCAATTTAATAACAAAATGGAGCTGGTTTTAAAGTAATCCCTTGGCTGTGGTTTGTCTTGGAAACCTTTCTGCTGTCTGGTTACTGCTGTAAGAGATGTTATTCAATTTTCTTTGATCAGGCACAAGCTATTTTTCACTTGTGTTAGTGAACTTAAAGTCACATTTTTGTAAGCAAATGTGTTGACGTGTTTGTTTTGATTAGTGTTAAAAGCTGCAATAATAAGCTGTAAATAAAAAACATAGGTATGTTCTGTGCTGTGTCCTGAAAGAACAGAAACTAGGAAAAAAATCAGTATTGAGATGCTGGGCAGGGGAGAACAGAGGGGGTAAAAAAATCCCCAGAAAAGGGAGGGGAGCTGGGGAAGCAAATGTGTGCAGCGTGACAGGTTTTGTGTTAGCGCTGAAGCCGCCCGTGGGAGAGCCGCGCTCCAGAGCAGCCCTTCCTTGTCCCACGCTGTCCCCGTGACCTTGGCTGGGGGCTCGCTGGGGTGGCTGCTGCTTCACCGTGTTCCTTTTTCCTGGTGACTTGCCTGTTGCCTGCCCCTGGCTCTGTGCTCCCCCTTATGCTGACTCCTGCAGTATTCCTTCAGCCTCTTATCTCAGGGCTTTGATGCATATGTTCTGAAGGTGGCCACCGTGACTTTGGGTGGCAGCAGATGGTAAACCTTCAGGCTGCCACCGGCTATACTGGTGTTAAGTTGGAAACTTAACGTTTGATGAAGAATCAGTAGTGCATATGAAAGAGCTTTTACTGCAGAAATATCTTTTAATTAAAAAAAATTAGCATACCGAAACATTTGCTAATTTCTGTGCATTTAAAGGACCTTAAAATTAACTGTTTTCTTAAAGCTAGAGTATAGTTATTTACCAAGCAAGTTTTATTTTATTTTTCTCCAATTAATTGGACCTACTATATTGAATTGAATTGAATTTGTTTTCCTCTAAGCTGCTGGGTACACTGTAAATCAAATCTAAGAAGCTAATTTTTTTAAGTAACTGCTGTCAGCATCAGAATTAACTCTTGACTTAGGAAAGGAAAAAAAATTCACAAGTAGGAAATCCTATTTGGCATCATGGAGAGATATTGCTATTTGCACTTTACTGAGATGCTGTCTTGCAGTGCTGCTGTGTTCACTTGCTTTTTGGGATGTTCCTGGGAGCTCCAGTGCTTGTACAAAATTGGATGTCTGTGCTGCTGAAGACACTTATTTACATTAGATATTTATTTGTAGTGATTGCTATTTGTGTGTCAGTGTTTTTGGCCGTATTGAGGTTGTCATCAGTGCAAAAAAAAAAAAGAGAAAGAATGAGTAAGCAACAGAGCTGTAAGAGCCAGCATGTGGACCTTGACTCTGTTCATCCATTAGTATTACAAATAGGATTTTGCCTTGTCTCCTTTTGTGTCACAGTCTGGTTGTTCAGTGCCCAGGAGTGCCTGCTGTGCCTTCTTCTCCCTCCTCTCTGAGACAGGATGCTGAATGTTGCAGCTGACAGTTCGTTGTTGGAAGTTAAATATTACAACTTACGTGGTTAAAGAGGTTTTGTCAGCTCTGTGAGCTAGAAGCAGCCTAGGCTAATGCCAGCATCTCTGTGTGATCTGCTCTGGAGAATAGCAGAGTTCTGTCCTAGGAAATGCTCTGTGGAATCCTGTTTTGTCCCAACGTGCCTTTAGGATGAGGACTCCTCACTTTGCATTTTAAAAAGGAATCTTAGAATTACAAAAACACTTCTGCCACGGGTGAGAAGTGTGAAGGAATGCAAACACGAGACTTGGTCCACTGCTGTCTATAAATTGGCTGTAAAGCATGAGGTGAGGAGAGTAAGCTGGCACCTGGGTCAGTTGTACCCTTCTGCAGAAGCGTTGTAATGCATCCAAGAGCTGCTGACCTTTCTCTGCTCTGGATGAGTGATAAAAAGTCAAGCAAATATGCTTGTGACCCTCTCTTTCCTGGACTTACCCCTTCCTGAAATAGCTTTCTAAGTGACTTACTCATTCATGTTGTCCTTTAATTATTTGGGAGAATCTGGTTAAACCACATCTCTGTAATAATGCATGGAGGCTGCTTTCCCTTGAAACGTTTTTGATTTGGTGGGCCCATGTAAAGTCTGCAGTCTGCCAGGGCCAAATGGACCATCACTACATGAATTTCTGAAGTTACTTCCAAGGCTCTTCCTGGGCTTCTTGGAGTCCCTTTTGAAGTAAACAGTCTTGCCAAAGGTTGGTACTGAATCAAGAAAGAAATAATTGAAAAATGAAATAGAGCTGTAAATGATGTTATCTCTTGGGGAAGGTGGGATGCTTCATGGGAAGCAAAAAGAAAGGAGCTGGTTAGTTGGACTGGGTAGTCCATGTAGGTAGTTAACCTCAAAGGCACAGGCGTCTTAGCTGTTGTTATTGTAGGTATAAAACTGTAGCTGCTGCTTTCATATTGATGCTGCAATATAGCAGCAGATGAAGTTACCCTACAGGGACTCGCTGCCTGCTTGATTGGCCTTGGTGGTGGTGGTTCTGTACCTCAACTATGGGGAGAGGGCTCAGTAATCTCTTCTGTTGCACCATATGCTAATACAGTGCTGATAAGCAAGTGTGAAAAATGAAAGGGAGGAATACATTAATTGTATTTGTGCAATAAGGTATGCTATCAAAGGTAATTATTTCATGACAGTTTTAGTTATAGCAGTTGTTTTATCATGGAATAAAAGATGGCTTTAGGAGCCTTTTATTGGAAAGACAATTGTATCAAATTAGTACCAAATTAGATTTTTGTCTTTATAAAGGTGAGCAAACCCATGAGCAGTTTTTAAATTGGTGTCTTCTACTCTACAAATGAACAAATCCTGTTTGAGGGTTAAAGAAGCTATTATTCTGTCCTTTATGCTGACAGCTTCATTACTGATTGGCCTACTGTTGGTATTAAAAAAATGTTTGGCTCCTTATGATCTTTGTGCATGCAACTATAATATTAATACAGACCACGGAACTGTTCATTAAGAAATGACTTTAAATGAGGTTGACGCTTGTAAATCTGGAGAGATACAGATGTTAAATGCTGCCATTCCTTTTCATATACAGCCGTATGGCTAATAATTTCCAAGTGGCTAAAGCTCTTGTTAGCAAGAGTGCTGGTGTGTTAAGAATGGCCCTATAAATAACTTTAAGAACTGAAGTTGAAGGTGCTTCTTTTAAAGACTATTGTTAACTAAACATTATTGGCAAACAGATGGAAAGCATTCACCAGCCTGATGTTTTTAGGTCTAATTATATTATCGCCAGTCCTGTATGGCTCAGTTGAAGAGGTGTATCCAGAGGCCAATTTATAATCATTTAGCCAACACCTGTTTGGGAGATATTGACAGTCAAAGGGCACATTAAAAAAAAAAAATCACATATGTTCTCATATTTATTGCCTCAATGTGAACAGTGTCTAGTTGCAAACAAACTTGGGAGAAGAGGAAGGAGAATGATTGTAAACACATAGATGTTTCCAGACCATTTTTATCTTTTGGCACCTTTTGTAAAGTGGCTTTTATTTTTCTCTTTTTCTGTTGATTTTCTTTCATTGGTTGGTGTGGTTTTGTGTTTTTCTTTAATTTTAATTTTACACCTTTTAGTTAAGCAAGAATAAGAAAACCAATTTTACAGTTGTTATTTACTGAGTTGGTTTCCACTGTTTCTGGAAGCCCTGTTTAAGAAGCCTAAAAAGTTGTGTGGCAAACTCAAAAGGCTGGGAATATTTGCCTTTCCTTACCATGCCCTTGAAGTGGAAACTGTATGTCATTCCTTTGTCAAAAAAAAATCTCAGTAGCATGAGCTTCTGTTGATTTTTTTTTCCCACGAAGATACAGAAAAGCTGTTAAAATTGCCTGCAACCCTAGTAAAAGAGGAGGTCTTTGAAATGGGGAAGAGTCTGTGTCTTCATTTACTTCGATGAAATACTGTGAGAGAGAAATTATTAGAAAATACTTCCGTTCTCCTTCTCATGTTTGAGATGCAATGGGGAGAGAATTAAGTTTTGAATGCTGCCATCCAGAGACAGCAGAGCGTGGCTGCATTGCTGCCCCTTGCAGCAGGGAGCTGAGGGAGGCTGGGTGGTTTTCTGCCACCCCATGAAGATGTGTTGCTCCTGACGTGTCATTGCTCTGCAAGAAGTCTTTGTGGGTGCAAGCTGACTTGATCTTCACTGCTCCTTGTCTGTTCACTTGGAGTTGCTGCATCTTGTCTGTTCAGCCCAGTGTTAGGTAACCCCAGTGCCAGCAAGGGAGAGAAGCCCTTTAGGAGTTTGATTTTGCAGACTAAATATTTTGCTATAACTATATGTGAATATTTATACTGGAAGCTTACAGGGTCTGCTGTAAACAAACAATGAGGCCACATTCTTGTTCCTAGAGCAGGATTGAGCTTGTGCTGCTTGTGTGGCTGCTTTTGTGTCTTGTGTGGCTTTTCAAGCACATCTGTGTTCTTAGGGTTTGAAAACACTTCATTCCTGAGCAGAGTGGCTTGAAGACGGAGGGTTCCAGCTTTCTAAAGATGCATCTTTCCTAAATATATACACTCACACACATGTGAGTGTTTGTTTGTTTTGAACACATAACGAGTAGAGCTTGCTAAGAGTGTAGGTGCTATTTAGTGCTTCTCTCATTGCTGTGTTTAAAGTGCTTTCAGTAGAGGTGATGCCCTGCTAGCAGAGATGCTCTTTGCCAGCTATAGGTGTTCTTCTCTCTGTAGCAAACCCATCCACACTCTTCTCTCTAAATAAATTCTCTTCTTCTGTTGTTGTTACCCTAATTTTAGAGATCTATATCCTCAGTCATTTTTTTTGCTAAAAAAAAATTTGGTTGTCAAGTCTGTATGCTGCAGGGGTTTAATTTTTAACTTGATTATATCACTTTCTTTGTAAGCATATGCAACATTTGATTTAAGAACTATGTTTTGTTTGCTTACTCATGTGAATCCTAAATAAATTCTGATTACTTTTTGCTTAGGTTTTGCTTGTTATGGACACTAGAACACAGCAGACTTTTATACTGAAGGTGAGTAAAATCTTTTATTATATGGCCTCCAAAATTATACCACCACCACAAAGATAAATTTCTATGTAATTTATAGAGATATCCCTGCAATATATTGTTATTATGGTAACACATATTAAGTGCCCTGGAATTCTTTTTGTCAGTGCTTAGTTGCATTCCTTTCCTTTCTCTCTAACATCCCCAGTGCTCAGATGTGCTGCTGGTTTAGTCACCTGAGATGCTTCTGGTTATTGAGGCCAACACCTTTGCAGACTCTGGTAAAGAATCACACATTTAATGTGCTGCTTAAAACATCTATAAAGCCCTGGTGGCTCAGGACCTCTGACAAAGGTGAAAATTCTCCTTAATCCAAGCACATCCACTGCACTTCGTGTTTGGTCTTCTTTAGCTGAGGAATATCCTGCTGGCCAAAGTAGGTTCTGAATGAAATGTACAACTGGCCTTCCTCAAATTTTTTTCCTTATGTTTTACATCAATAGTCTGAGAGAACTGAGTTTAATGTTACTAACCCACCACATGTCTTTACACTTACTTGGTCAGAATAAAATTTTTTGCATTACTCTTTTATGTTTCAGAAAGTGTTCAGATCAAGATCCCAATGTGCTCAGAACATCTATGATGCTGAGAATTAGTTTAGTTATGAGTATGGTTTTTGTGGCCATTTACTTCAGGCTCCCCTTGACATGAATTCCACTGCTAATGGCAGGAAGGATGGAAAAAAGCTCTCCCAAACATGAAGCTTTAATTACTTGTTAACATTTTGTGACTTTGCTTCAGATCTAGCTTGCAAGGATGGAAAAAAAGCTCTCCCAAACATGAAGCTTTAATTACTTGTTAACATTTTGTGACTTTGCTTCAGATCTGGCTTGCAACCCTCCTTAACTTTGTGCATTGGCCTTTGTAATTGTGCAGGATACAGCAAACCTGTTTGTTTCTCATAAAGGTTCATTTGTGAATATTGTATATTAGAACCTCACATTATCTACTGGCAGACAGGGTAACATTGAATTTCCCATGTAAATGCCTATGTTTATCAATATTGTAATAGGTCACACTATTGACATAATTTTTTTTCTCTTTCTCTCTCCCCTCCCTTCCACCCTCCCACATCAATTTTTTCACTTCTGGCAACTTCATCCCTGCGCTACCTCCCAAAAATCATTTCCTTTCAAGGAGACTAATCCTTTCCTTTTTATTGAGGTGGTTGCTGTATTTAGTAAAGTAAAATGGAAATGTGAGGATTACCTGTGAGGCTAAGGCATTCTTTTGTCTTTAAGACTTGAATTGAATTTTTTTAGTAGTGTCTTTTGGTCATGTGCAAAAACAAAATTTTAAAAAAAGGTCACAGCGAAATAACTGAGTGTCATCCTGATGACTTAGTTTGAGAGAGATTCTAATAAAAACATTGACCCATGTAATTGATTTTAATGGCAGCTTTGTGCCATCTTCTGTTCTCTGGAAATGCGCCAGATGCCATCAGCACAGCCTCAGGGGACCGAGGGGCATAGAGCAGCAGATGAGTGGTTTCTCTGAAGCCCAGAGTAACTCGGATAGATTAGTTTGGTTGATAAACACAGAGCACAGCAGGCTCCAAAGGCAACTGAGGGTACAACTGACCTTTTTGTTCTCTGTCAGGGTCTAAGGAAAAGTAGTGAGTGCAGCAGGAGCAGAACGACCATCATCCCCCGCTGCGTGCCCAACATGGTGTGTCTGCACAAGTACATCATCTCCGAGGAGTCTGTCTTCCTCGTGCTGCAGCACGCAGAAGGTTTGTCTCTCCTTTAAGCATATTGTTGAAAAGAGTCAAAGGTTTTCAGTTTTAATCAATGGTGCACTTCATTGTCAAGTTAATCTCTTATACATCCAGTTAAAATATTTTAGTGTGCCAGAGATGTCATGTAAGGCACCCCACTCTGTTCCTCTGTCCCTCCCCTTTTTCCCCTCTCATTCTGTGGTGGATCTGATTCCTGCTTCAAATGGCCTCAAATCCTGATGGGTTATTCGTAGCAGTATTGAAAGCTTCCAACTGTTTATTTTCTACAGGAGAGGGAGTGCTTTGACTGCAATAACTATGCATCATTTACAGTTACGTCTCAGAGTAAAGTCTTTCGCTACTTTCGTAAACTTTGACTGACTAGTAAAGCTTTTTAGCATCTTCTAGTTAAAATGACAAGTATTTGCACAAGAATTTAACAGCTCTGCTAAAAACCATGAACATTTTGCTGATGGTTAATATTGCTCTGATCTGGATTTTTAAGAAAATAGCTAGTGGCATCACACAGGAGTTCAAAGCAGAACCACAGAGTTGTGCCTTCAAACTATTTATAAAATTCCTATTAAATGTACAGGGAACAGGTGGCACAAAATAATTACATTTTGATTTTTTTGTCTAACACCTGGATTTAAATATTCCCTAAATGTAATTACCCATATTTGTTTAGAATGAGTGCAGAATATAAATTTTGGGGTTGCTAATAGTTATATTTTTTTTTAGGAAATGTTAGTAACTCAGAATGGATGGTGTGAAGGAACTAAGCTGACTGATAGAGAAGATAATTTTATTACATTGAATATTATTTCTTTTTTCCCCTAATAACTTAGATTTTGGCTTTTTCATGAACAGTTTGTCATATGAGGCCAGGTAAAGTTAGCCTTGCAACAGGAATGAATGTTTCTGCAATGTGTGACTTGGTTTTGCTATGAGCACTGATGCAGGAAGAAAAGCCTCACATTGCAGTAGTGCCTGATGGTGATCTTGGAAATTTACAGTGCTGCTCTGTACAGTGCAGCACTTTTTTTGAGGGGTGTATATAATAACAAACAAGATAATTGGGAGATTCTCGCCTAAGTTGCATTCTCCTCATAAGCTGTTACATTTTGTTCAGAGAAAAAGTATTTTTAAAAACCCACAACCAAAGAAGCCGCAAACCAAACAAAATCCCACTGACAACCCTTGTCAGATACCAGCTGCCCTTAAGATTAGCATAATTACATAATTTTAAGAAGTCTTCCTAATATTTCTGCAGTTTCTGAAGTCCTACAGTTTTGTTCTTCTCTTTAGGAAGAATGTTCTTCCTTGAGACAGATGGAAAAGTGAGTGGAGTAGTAATGGAATTTCATGGGAGAAGTGGTCAGATGTAAGAGCAAAAATTTTAAGGAAAACCTAATGTGAGGAGCTGACAAAGACAGTCTTCTGGAAGTGTCAATTTTATTGCGACAGCTGTAAGAAAAACAGAGACATTGCATGAACACAGCTCTTTCATTTTCATGAAGCTACTGTTCAGAACACACAAAGGAAGAGGAAGAGTGATATAATATTTCTGTTGTAAAGAGGGGTAGCTGGGGTACACAGTGATGAGTAAATTGCCTGAGGATGTATTCAATAAGTTTATTGCAGATGTAGGGCCTGATTCCAAATCCCAACTGGGACAATGGCCACTGCTCTTCACCCTGCTATGACACTGATGCTGGAAAGTGAGGAGAAGGCTTCTAACTCTGTGTGAATAAAGGATGGATAAAAATAGGGCTAAAGTTATGCTGCACTGTATGCAGAGTAGTCTTGCTCACCCCACTGATGATGGTCTTGATCAGATCAGTCTTACATTCATTCTTTAAATTACAAGGACAGTAATACCAGGAATCCCTATAGACAAACCTATCTTAAAATTTTTTCCATCTCAGACCAGTTATGAATAGAGAATATGCTTGTAGTTGATGTTGGGAAAGGATAAAAATTTCTAAGACAATACTTTTTAAGTAATAGTCTCTTGAAATTTTATTTCATGACTTATGAATGCTGTAAATATTCATATTCCAATAAGAAAGAAGATTGTGCTAGTCTAATTTATAAGTGGTAATGATTTATGATGTTAGGTATATTAACTACTCCATTGTGAGTTTGAAGGGTAAAATACTAATTTGAATGGGCAGTGGCTCGTATTGTAGCAAATTCAGAGGTTTTAATGGACAGTATATGAATGGACAATATATGTTTGCTGAGCTGCTCACTGTTTCCTGTTCATAGTAGATTTTAACTGTATTATTAAGAGCAGCACTATTGAGTTTTGTATGCAATTCTGCAAGCTTGACCACAGGCTCAAGAGGAAGACTTGGATGGTTGGTTGGTTGTTTTGGTAAATCATGATGGTGTTACATGCCTAGAATTGGTGAGTGAGATCTTCGGTTCTCTTAGGGATTTTTCTCCTGGCCACAGTGAGAGGCTTCAAGGATGCATCAGAATCAAAAAGTCCATAAAGTTATCTTGTAGCTTTTTTGGAAAGCCCTTGCCAAGTTCTAGTGTGGGAGAGAGCCAATCTGATGTTAATAAGGCCTCACTTCTTCCTGGCACTACTAACAACAGAAATTTTAGAAACAGATGCTTCAAAAATAGGCTGGGGGGCTTCCATGGGACATCAAAGTTTAAGTGGCTGTTAGAAGCTGTCAAATCTCTTTAAGCATAAACAAGCTGGAGTTCCTATCAATCTGGAGAGCACTCAAGAAACTTCCTGCTGAAGAGGCTTGCTGCATGCAGCAAATGATAGACAATGCTACGGTAGCACTCTGGCTTGCAAAGCTGGGGATTTGTTGTTAGGAGAGGAGATAATGCTAGCTGTAAATATTTGACAGCAATCAGAAAATGTAGGGAAGGTGATACACTCCTTGGCAAGTGACTTTTTCAGGAGGCTGCTTTGGAATAGTTGCTTTTGCTCCAAGTGCATTGGAGCTTTGCCTAAACTAGCAAACCTTGCAGCAGAGATTCAGCAGCAGTGCTGGAAATACAGGACTGCAGATACAGGACTCTGGTGCTTGTAACTACTGTCATGTTAGAGATTAGGCAGGAGGTCAGCTTCCCGTTCTGTGGAGCTGCAGCTCCACTGTGCCTGCCGTTGGGATGCTGTGGAAGATTGTTGTTGTGCCATGGCAGTCCCTGTGGGTCTGCTTTACCTTTGGCCTAGGAACTGTGCAAGATTCACTTTTGTAGCTGTTGCATTTACCAGCAGGCATGTCTCTGTTCAAAAGGAGGACAGTGATTCTTTGAAAACCATGAAATTATTCCTTTTCCAGCAAGGAAGCCTATTAATTCTCATGAAGTGCATGGTTTAGGATTGGAAGTCCTGGCCATACAGAAATCCTTATGCAGTGATGTAGAGATTTGGGCCCAGTTTTGGAGAATAATTCAAGCATACATCTTTCAGTACTTTGTTTTTCCTCTCTATCACGGTACAGTTATTTGGAAGCCTGGGTTGTTCACTTTGACTTTGTTTGGGATTTCCTAAACACAGTGACTGCTGCATTGTTAGGTGCCTTCCACTTCTGTGACAATTGCAGTACTTCATCCTTGGGAATAATCTCATGGACTAAGCTAGCAAAAGCTATTGATTTATTTTGGAATATGTCTTCTTAGTCAGCCAGTCTTTCAGGATCTGAAGCTGAAATAGCATGTGTCTGAGCACTGGATGAAGAAGAATCCTACTGGTCATGAATTTTCCTTGTCAGCTGGAACAAAAACATGTTTAGGAAACAAATTTGCTGATCTGTTATGTTTAGTTTTATTCTGTCATACAGACTGTATAGTCTCTGTATTTTCTTTTTGGTGGTCCTACATCAAGTGCTGTTAATAAAAAGGCTGCAGAAATATTTGGAAGAATACAAAAGATTCCTAAGTCAGCTTCATCACTTGGTCACTTTATGCTAAATTTCCTGTTGATTATTTTGGACACTAACTTTTTAGATTCTGCCTTTAGAAGCAGAGGTATAAGCTCCAGAATGCTGGAAATGTGGGTAAGTATGGCACTGCTAATAAGAAATTTTTCATTGAATAATTGCAGAAGAATGTGGAACTTTATGATTTTCATGTGCTTATAAAACCAGGAAGACTGAACTAGGCTGGCTGTAGAATAAGTTCATGGTAGAAGAAAACAAACTTAATAATTAGTTACATTAATAATATAGTTCTGAAATTGCATTAAACACGAATAAACTTTAGCTTAACACTGTAGCTTTCATAGTTATTTAGTCTGTTGAACTATTTGGCAATGACTGAAGCTTACTTGTTTGGATTGATTTCTGTAATTTTAGTTTTTATAGATTCCTGATACTATATTAGCATGGTTTGCTAATGGGTTTTCTTGATCTTACACAACACATGGGGAGAGGGGGAAAGATTATTAGTATGTCATTCATAAAGGCATAATTACATACGCAGATACAAATATCACTTTTGTTTGACCCTGGATTGAATGTTTTCAAAAAGGAATTAAATTGTTGTTTTTCACTATAGAACACAATTACTGCATGGCATTTATTTACGTATTTCCACTTGACCAGGAGGCCAGACTCGAAATATTTGTATGTTAACATATTTGGACATAATTTGTGTTTTGTTTTGTTTACTTGTGTTTAACTCTTAAGTTGGAGTTGCAGTAAGTAGTCATTTCCAGTGTGGTTTTTAAATACAAGTCATTAATAATGAAAAACTTCTTTTTGAAAACCTAAGATAATAGATTTTCAAAAACAAATGAATTGTTGCAGTTCTCCCTGTTTTCACAAGTGGATAGTGGTGAATTCCTGAACACAGTAAAAATAAAGAGATTTCTGTTTTGTCTTTTGCAACTTTTATGTTTACTGAACCTCTCAAATTTGCCAGTGATTTTTCTGTGGATTTTTGAAGTATTGATCTCAACATGTCTCTTTTTCCTTCCTCAATCTTTTTTGGGTCTCCCTTAAGCTGCAGTAAACCAAGTAGAAGCCCAAATATAGTGAGGCTGCATGAAATCTTTCATGAAGTGAGGTGGAGAGAGCAGAAGTCAGGAGTTGTCCTGAGACCACCTTGACTTGTCAATAGGTGAAAAACTTAGGTTGTGCAAGGATAATTATTACATTCTTCATATTGCTGGGCAGCCCAGCCCCTTCTTATCTTAGTGTAGGAGCACAAAACATTTGGGTCAGTGAGAGCTGTTCAGGTGTCACATGTAAAAGCACACTTGGTGTCCAGTAATGACACAGGAAAAAGATGTGACAAAAGAGCACAGGAAGAAGATTTTGAGCTTTCTGCCTCCCTGCGTCGAAGCTCAAGGCAGGCCTCTGTTAGAAAGAACTTTTCTTGCAACTTCCTTCAGAGGAAGCACTGATGGTGCTCATACTTCCAGTAAAGACATACCTGGAGGCTGAGGTGGTGTTGTGCCAGACACTTCCCAAAGTCCAAAAATCTTATGTGAGTCTTCATGGGTCATGGTCTGTGAACATACTTATGACACCTGAGATTTGTGTTTTCTAAAGCAATTTGTGACTAAACACTAGTAATATGTAGATGAAAATATTTAGCTTGTAGTAATTAATCTTAATGCTGGTGGGATGGGGAGACTATATAATTTTTTTATTAAATAGTGTGCTTTATTAAATGCAGTAGGTGGTTCTCAAATTAGATTTTATTGTTTGATATAAAATGGACCTGAATAATTCCATGCCTAGTTAATAAACTGGGCAAAGTTATTTTATTATGGTACTTGAAGTAATTTAATTGAAATTTTAAAGGAAATTAATTGTTATAGATAAAAGTGTGAAAAAGAGGATAAACTCTCATATATGTAAAAAATATGTATCTTCTTGCTCTCTTTCTCATTCCCTTTCCTGTTTTTTTAATCTCCCTGCCATTTTATAGCAAAAACACAAATAAATGTAGAAGTATAACATTAGAAAATAACTGCTGGTGATTATGGGATGGACAACTCCTATTTTCACCAAATCAGCTGCAGACCAGTAACCCTGAAGTGCTGTGCAAGCTGCAGGGCTCCGAGGGCAGGCTGCCTTTGCCCTGCTGCGCTGCTGTGTGACCTGTTGTGTTTAAAGCAAGTGGCCTCACCTGAAGAGCCTGCAGGGGCTCCCTGCTTCTCACAGGACTGAAATCCTGCTCGTGAGGCAGCTCTGGCAGGCTCTGGGCCCTTGGTGTCACCAACACAGGGCTGGGGTCACTTGTGCCAGGCAGGCTCAGAGTCAGCCCTGCCGCGCTGGGCTGGGGGCTGCGGCTCCGCTGGGAGGGAGCCAGGGGCTGTGGCAGGGCACACTTTGGGCTGCACATTTTGAATGCACCTCTGGTTAAGCATCTAAAGTGCTTCTGTTTACTGTGGTCAGTATAGCAGTTCTTGTTCCTTTCTCTGGGAGCATTGCTTCCCTTTGCTCCCGTTGGTTTACCTGGCATCCTTTCTCAGGGCATTCTAGGAGGTGGCAAGGGTCACCCTGACCTGGTGCTAACTCTGTTTATACTTAGGGCAGAAACCATTAATTAACCTAAATTAATGGATTAACCTAAATTTTCATTTTTACCATTGGACTCAAGCTGTTAGAATTCCCTCTTAGTGTTTTTAATATACTTACTTTCACCACAACCAATGAGCTACTTTTTCCCCTTGAAAAACAAGTCTTGTCTTAGCCAGGGGGATGAAGGGCAGGAAAACTTCACATTATATTATTCAAATTAATTTTTTAAAGTGTCAAGGTTTTTCTGTCTTTGCTAAGTTTTATTTGAAATACCTGGGAGTATAGAAAATCTGTTCCTAGGCAATGATAAATAGTTTCTTCTTTTATTGTACTTTTTAAAGGAATTTTGTCTGATAAAGAGTGTGTTAAAAAAACTCCAAAGTGTTAAAGAATGTATTTTGGAAAAATATAAAACTCTGTTTTATCCAAATAAGTAACAAAAATCCAACAAAAAAAACCCACCAACTTTGCAGATGCCTAGTGGGATGGATACTTATTTTTTTCTTTTATAAAGATTATATTCAAACTCCTCCATTTTCCAGCATTTCTGTACAGTCTTTTAAGTTGAAATATCTTGACATTGCATTTGTCCCTAAGTTATCAAAGGAGACTTGCTAGCTTTAAGCCAAATTCTTCGTCACATATAAGAGGTACAGTAACTTCCTGATTTATTTTGCTAAAATCACTTTTTGAAGTCTGTGCAGCATTTGGAAACATGAAGAGTCCTGATTTGTATTTTTCAAATGTAACTTCTTTCTGGAGGTATAACTTAGATGCCGTGAAGGAGCTATTTGTCTCTGTAACTTAAAGTATTGATAAATCCTTGTGTGGTGCAGCAAAGCATACAAAGCTTTCTTCAATTCTAAAGTTAATGGAAGAAAGATATGAATATTTAACTAAAAACACCAATTTCCTCAAAGACAGAAACAGACCATTAAAATATCCTGCTAATACGGTAATTTCCCTTACTGAACTTGCTGTTTAGTTTTCAGTCCATTTCTGCTAATATTGCTGATGAGTTTAAAGCTGTGATACAGAATTATTCAGTGTAGGCAGAGGTGGTTATGGGCACTAAACAATTTGATCTTCCCTAGTTTTTGCTTCTTTTGAGGCAGCAGGTGGAGAGTAGTGACCACTTTGCAACTTGAGACACACTCTGAAATGAGACTTTACTGAAGTTTAAAAACAAAAAAGCAGCAGCTGAATCTCAGATGCATCTCTTTAAATATTTATGTAATAATACAAATCTGTGTGATAAGCAAGTTGTGGTCTCTGTAATTATTTCCTGCTGGGGTAGCAGGTCCAAATAACTCTGTGGACATAAGGGTATAGTGACAGTGATAATATTTTCCTGTTTCATTAAAAAAAATGTGGTTTTTGAGTGAAATTAAGAGATCCCCTCCCTTTTTTCTTTTTTTTTTTTCTTCAGGAGGGAAACTGTGGTCTTATGTCAGTAAGTTCCTAAACAGAAGTCCTGAAGAGAGCTTTGAAATTCCTGAATCCAGAACATCCAGTTCAACTAAAATTTACCTGGAGCAACCAACACCTACTCCTAAAGAAACTGGTAGCAGCACCGATTCCAGAGAAAGTTATGGGGAGAGCATGCTGAAGGTGGTCCCACTGAGGAGCAGCCTGACCCCAAGCTCTCAGGATGACAGCAGCAACCAGGAAGATGGTCAGGAGAGTTCCAAGTGGATGGATTCAGCATCCAGCTCAGAAGAAGAGTGCACCACTAGTTATTTAACGTTATGCAATGAATATGGGCAGGAAAAAATTGACTCTGGCTCCCTAAATGAGGAACCAGTGGCTAAAGCAGAGAGTGAAGGGCTGCATACCAAAGAGAGGAGTTCCTTGCAGAAGTGCAGTGTTGTTGGCAGTGACAGCTTCACCTCCCAGATTGCACCTCAGGAACGAAAGCTGTTCATCGACGATGCCAAGTCAGAAATAGCCAGCCCTACGAGGATACTGGACTCGTTAACTAGATCCAAGAACAGCCCCATGGAGCTCTTCAGGATAGACAGCAAAGATAGCACTAGTGAGCTCCTGGGGCTTGAGTTTGGAGAAAAATTATATAATCTGAAATCAGAGCCTTTAAAACCATTGTTTTCTCTCCCAGATCATGACAGAAGCTTGGATGCCCTGGAGAGCAAAATGGGTGTTAAAGCTCATGACACTGTGAGCAGGGGCTCAAATGACTCTGTGCCAGTTATCTCCTTCAAGGATGCTGCTTTTGATGATGTGAATAGCATTGATGAAGGAAGGCCTGATCTCCTAATAAACTTACCAGGCATGTCTGATGAAACAGAGGAGCCAGCTGTTACAAGGCCAGCAAAGTTTACAAAATCTGATAGGGACATGTCAGAAGTAAAGTTGTTAGAAACACCTGATGTCTTGCAATTAAATAATTCTGCAGAGCCATGCAAAGCATTTGATCAAGAGCCAAATCATGTGGCACCAGAAATGGGCGATCCTGCCCGCAGGGAAGCAAGTGAGCAAAGTGGTGTCACTCAGGGAGCTCTTGGGGCCCTCTTTACATCTGACCAAGAGGTAGATGCTTCAGAAGATGGGGCTCTGTTCCAAGAGCTTGGGGCCTGCTCCTTAAACTTAACAAGCAAAGAAGAAAGCTCATGTGTTTCCAACCCACTCTCAGGTGCTCCAGAGGTTAGTTTGGACACAGACGTGCTAAGGAATGGAGGAGTGTCGCTGTTTTCCAATCAAACTGAAGACAGCAGGAAAGAGGAGACAGACTCAGCTATGTCACCAGCAGCTGAAAGTAAAAAGACTGCACCAGAGAAGGAAGACAAAGTAGCAGGAGCAGGGCAGAAGGAAATACATCAAATTTTTCAGGACCTCGACGAAAGATTAGCGCTAACCTCCAGGTTTAATATCCCAGAGGATTGCATTCAAAGATGGGCAGCTGAAATAGTGGTAGCCCTTGATGCTTTACATAGAGAAGGAATTGTGTGCCGTGATTTGAACCCAAACAACATCTTATTGAATGATAGAGGTCAGGAACTTTTGCAAATGCATTTCTTTTTATTCGCTGTTGCTTCCAATTAACTGAGTAGGCGTTTTATCTTGTAATTAGTATCTTCATTTCCTGTCTAGAGCTTCATTATCAGTGCAGCAAATTCACCCCCAGTAATAGCTTCTAGTACTTAATGATGCCATTATTCTTAATGATACTGTTTTTAGCTACAAAAGGAGTAATTACAGTTCACTTCTGCAGAAAATGGAAGGGAAAAATGTTTTGATTTCTCCTGTCGTTTTGTTTTTAGGACACATTCAGCTAACGTATTTTAGCAGGTGGAGGGAGGTTGAAGATTCCTGTGACAACGATGCCATAGAGAGAATGTACTGTGCCCCAGGTTAGAGCAATCACCTACAATGTTTCACTTGGAAAGTAGATTTGCAGCTTTCATTTTCTCATGTAGTCTCTGTAGCATACGGCTTGAGATCATGCAATATCTGAGTTTTCTTTGCTTCTTTTCCTTAATGTCTTAAAAAGCTACAGGGCTCATAACTGCTTTATTGTTGAACTGTGGCTGTGTTTGTTATGTCATTTCCATAACGTGTAATTGTATTGAATGTCTTGTTTGAGCAAGTTAGGAATGTTCTGTTTTCTTCCAGTTATTTCCTGTGTGTGAGTACATCTTGGTAAATGAAAAGAGCAAATGAAAAGATGGCTCTAAGACCCTTAAAAATACAAAAATTTATACATGCAAAGGATGTGGGTGGTGGGGAGAGAACCACAGAAGTTTGAAAAATACAACCCTAACAGGCTCAGAGATGCCTCTGACATTTTTGATGAGCTACAGAGGGCTTTGAAATAGTTTAGAGAGCTCTTTCCTTAGAACCGCTTTAATCAATCATGAGGGTGATAAAATCAATATCTCTTGGGATCTTATAGCAAGGATGGCACTTGAAACTGAGCCCTCCCTCTTTTCCTGTTTCCAGTTTATTTTCTGCTAATATAGTGGTCTGTGATTTTTGGCAGTGACTGCCAAAAATCAGGTGTTCCACATACAGCTTCATATTTTAAAAATTTCATAGTTAACTTATAAAAACTATGTTTAGAGTTGAAATTACTATGTTTTCATTCCAACTTTGAAATGCCAACATAACTTTCTGCTGAGTGCGTGGTCTGGCCAGGCATTGCAACTTGGCATGCAGGTAGTCCTCAAGCTTGGAGTCTGCAAATGTGCTTAGGAAAATTTAGAATAAGAGTTACCAGCCATGGAAGTTCTGAATTTAGTTTGGCATCAGGTGTTTCTTCTGTGCTTTTGTTCTGCAAGTGAAATGCAGCAAGGAAATGCCTTTGTGAATAAAGGTTGGTAGGGTCTCAACAAACTTTGAATGTCAACGTCTTGAGATAAATGAAGAATAACATCTTTTCTATGGAAGGCAAAAGGGCAGATATTACAGAAAATAATTCTTTTCACCTATCAAAGTAAATGCAACACCTTCGTTCTACCCTCATGCCACTTTCAGTCAAAAACAGAATAACTGGGGAATCCCATCAATTACTGTGTTTGTTAAATGGCTGTCCTGGTTGCCAACATGTATGACAACCTGTTAGAGAGAGGTGTTTCCCACGAACAAAGCGCTCCCCAGTTGCGTTCTAGCAAAGATGGAAGTGCAGCCTTTTCCCACCCTGTCATCATTAATGAGCTGTGAAAGTCAAAGCTTAATTTTTCTGTACTTTAATGAGGATCCGAAGAGAGGTGCTTTTTGCCCCCTAAGCCCCAACCAGCCAGCTCTTGCAGTAATTAAGTGTTTAGGGAGCAGTTGAAATAATATTTAGAAGTCCCTAAATGCAAGAATAAAGTTTTCCACACTGTCATTATTTCCACCTCACAGCACAGGTGTGGTACCCATCCGGGCTTTTTTTACTGAAGTTGCCCTCCCCTCTCTGCCCTCTCTGCCCTACCCCAGGCTGCATTTTGTTTGTGTGTGTGTGCAAGGTGAAGATTTGCAAATGCAAGTATTAGATATATTCAAGGTGGATGAATTGGTACCACTCCACAATTCTTGCATTTCATACTTCTTGATCTTAGTGCTATCTCTGTGACGCATGCTTGTACTTTATTGTAGCTGTAACATTTTAATTTTTAGTAGGAGAGTAATACTTGGTAATACCAATTTAGCAGCACAAAATATATTTTGGAGTCATGTCATTTCTGTTATGAGGAATGGTGTATAGGTGTGTCCACAGCAGCTTTCTTAGGGCTACTGCTTTTGGTAAATGTGGCTTTAGAACTTTAGACCAGTGTTAAAAGAAATAGTCATGTTAATAAGCTTTCTCTAGATTCCAATATTACAGGGGGAAGGAAAGCTTCATTTGGATGATAATTTTTTTTCATTTTGAGGAGTGTACTATGTCCCTGGAACCCCTTTATCATTAAAGCATTGCTTCTCAAGATGCTTCTTGGAATAAGGATTTTGAAATTATTTGTGCTTCTGTTCAGTACACTAGGAACAAGTTTTGAGGTTTTATTATTATTTTTTAAGTTTCTTTTTAATATAAGTGTTTCTCACAGCTTGGTATTGCCTTTTTTTTTTTCCCTGAGGGAAACACTGTAGTTTTGTAGAGGTGAACAATTATCTTCACAAAATTTTATCAGGTCTTAAGATTTCTCACTGTAATAAAAAACAGTGTCTAAAATAAGTTACTCAAAGTGAGTCTTTATCTTGTTCTGAATTTTCCTGGTTTTCAGGATTATTGCTTTGTTGCCCTGCCTCTGGGTAATCAGCCTTCCTTCTCCTTTTCTTTCCTGCTGAAGGATGCAGTGAAACTTTGCTTGTAAAAATTTTGTGTTTAGGTTGCTGTGTGCTTTTAATAGAGTTTGAGATGGAATAAATTTGGATATGATAACTTGTATTCTACCTGATTTCAATAATTTAGTGCACTTTTTCAATGTGTGCAAGAAAGGGAAGGTGTCTGTCATAAACATTGCTTTTTAGGGTCTGCTGTTGGAGACAGAAGAGATGATGAGTTTAGGGCTGCAGTTCTTTTTCTGCATTGAGTTTTCAGGAGCAAATTTTAGAGGCAGAAAAAGGGGAGGATGAACATGAAATTTAAACACATTGCAGGATATCTTCAGTTTAAAATAGATAGGAAATTGTAGTGCAGAGTTACATGAAAATTTTAAACATGTATTTGAAACAGTTGTGTCTTTTCAGTTGTTGAGGTATCAGATGTTGCTTTTCCACGGAGTAAGTTGTAAAGTGATTTGCAGTGACGTGCATGAAGATGTATTTAAATCTTAAGCTGTTATATTTGTTGAAGAAAAACATGAAGTCTAAATTCTACAATATTGAAAACGAATTGCTGGATGGGCTAGGGATAGTATTGTATTAGTGTGGAAGCTTTTCAGGGCCAGGGGAGAATAGAGGTTCACCTGTGTGGAACTTGCTTGAAGGATTTTGTTTTTATTGGCTTTCTGTGCACCAGAGTGTAAGCGTGCATTAAGGTAAAGCAAGGCAGTGTGGGTACAGCAACAGTGATCAGATCCCTGCCCTGATGAAGCACAGGGACTTGTTCAGCTCCCGTTGCCTTAGAAAAAGCAGAGAGGCAACTTGAATGGATACGTCAAAAAGGTATTATGCAGTGCGTCTATAAAATAACACAACAACTGCAACGATTATAAATGCAGAAGTGTCAAAAAGACGAGGAGAGGGAATAGCTGAAAAAGCTGCATCCCTGCGAGCAGTATAATTGTGTAGGAAATAGCAATGGTCATTTTGCATCGTGAGTTACGAGCATCGGCTGCAGGAGTGGCGCTTCCCCGCTGCCGACGGGAGGTGGCATTGTACCATTAATGGATGCTGCTGTCGCACTGGCTGCCCCTGATTTGCTTAACTTCTCCTAAGGGCTGGAGACGAAGATGCGGCTCATTTGTAATGATTTGCACATCAAGAGTTGTGCTCGTGAGCTCGCGGTGTGTTACGGTGCGGCTGAATCTGTTGGTGTGGCTGGGTAACTCTTTACTGCTGTACAGTTCTGCTCAATTTAAAAAAAAAAAACCCAAGTTTCTGAACCAGCTCTGGTGTCTGTGCTATACTTCGATTAATGCCCAAACTACATCTTTGCTGTAGCATATGATAACTCAAATGTTGTTTCTCTAGTTCACAAGGGAAACGTTAGATTGTAAATCATACATATAAACTCAACACCACTTCAAGTAAAACTGTGGGGGTTTGGCTAAGAATGACCTGTTTGCTTTTAAGTAAGAAATTAAGCACTTGTAACTGAGAATTTCTGCTGTATTAATACGGCTAAGGTGACTGTAATGGGGTTATTGTGTTTTGTTTCCTTTAACTTTCCTCCTCTTTATAGTAATTTTGTTTTCTGAACATTTAAAAGTGTGCTGAGCAGCTGATGTCTGAATACAAAGTTATTAGCAGATCAGATGAGAATGATTCACTTCTGTTTAAACAGCCCTTTGCTCTCCATGCCCCCTGAGAACTCTTATCACATATTTGTCCAAAAAATCCCCACGAAAACTAACAAAAAATCCCTTGCTTTATCCACCTGCCTGGTGGCTGATTGTATCAGCAATGTATCTCTTTATCTCTTGGTTAATGTGCCTTGGTATTCTGAAGGGGGGAAAATTCCAGTAACAGATTCAATTTACATGGACAGAAACTTGAGCAAATGCCAGCCTAGCAGGGGGGCCATTATTCTGCTCTATAAATAAGTTTAAAAAAGAAACACACACACACAGACACAAACCTGTGAATCAACATGTTTTGGTCTAATTGAGAGAAAAGCAAGATAGATGAATTTTGAAATGCAAATTATCACCTTCTGTTATTTTAAGTATTGGTTTTGCCAACATTGTGATCTTAAATATAAAGAGTTGTTAACTTTTTAATACAGTAATAATTGTATTCCATTGACAATTGGAAAAGTTACAATTTAAAAAATGAAATTGGTAACTTTTTTTATAAAAAGCCATTCTCACTATGGTTAATACCTGTGAGAAAGACAGAATTGTCTACAGCTGTTGCCTAGTCAAGGCTGTCTTCAAGTAAAGCAGATTTAAGTTGAGGATTTTCTCAAGAGGAGAAATCTTTAAGGTACTTTTTTAGTCTAACCTGTGAAGTGTCATGTTGTAGAAGCAGCTTGCTGGTCTGACATCTTGTGTAAATATGATGTGTGAATGAGATGTTTTATTTACACTCCCCGAGTTCTTGTTCCAGCAGCAGGGATGCTTTCTGTTGCATCCCTGTAGTGTTTTTGGAGGACGAGATTTCAGAACTGGGCTGCCTTTGGAGTCTTTTTTCTTTTTTGTTTAAACAAGTTTTCACCAGACTGTGTTTACTAAAAACCGGAGATTTGCTGCTTGAGATCCTAAAGCCAAAGGGAGCTTAGCTTCCTAGAAAATGTAAGTAGGAAACTGGCCATCAGTAATGCATCGTATTATTCTGATGCTTTCATAAGCCGTGTGCTATAATCAAGTCTTATTTACACAAACTAGCATTCACAGAAGCCTACACATAAATATATGGTAAATTTGGTTTTATGTAACCTGCTGTTACTTGTGCACAGTGCAAAACCTAAGCAAAAAGAAGGCACTGTGTGTAAAGGATTTTGTTCCAAAAAAAAAAAGACAAAAATGTTTCAATGTGCAACCTGATATTTGTACTCCCAAATAAAGATGTCACTTTTGCTCTTAAACAATTGAAAATACAGATGCAAAGTGCAGCTGGTCACCTAAAATAGATGGCATGAAAATAAAAATTGCTAGTTGATATTATTAGCCTGCATGCTATAATTTTTATTTACTGAATAAGGAAAAAGATTATTTGTCTCTGTTTACCAAATAGACATTTGATGCAGAAAAACCTGCATATTATTTGTGTATGTGTTTTTCAGTAGGAGTTTGCAGGCACTCATTAAATCTGCTATTCTGTATTATAGTAATTTAATTTGAGTAGATTGTTTAAGAAGTAAAATAACTGTGGTAGATTAAAGTGCCATTGACCCTGAGAGGTGTCGAGGGGTGGGCTGGTCTCTTGGTTATAGTGTAAGACCGGACTTCCTGCTTTTTATCTCTGACTCTGTCCTAGATTTTTGTGTGACATTAATGTCTCAGGATTATCCAAAAAAGAAAAGAAAAAATCTGGGTAGGTGAAGGAGCTTTGGGCATCAAAATCAGAAGGATGGGCTAGCTTGATTTGAAAAGCCCTGGTAATAGGAAACAGGATCAAACACAAACATGAAAAATACATGGCTGGTGTGAATAAGGTCTGGATGTGCAGAAAAAGTTCCTGTGAGGCTTGGGGTAGCAGTTTTACAGCAACCATTTGGGGTGGGACAACTCTCTAAAGACCCCAGAGTGTCCCACAGAAAACAGTGACAACTGACTGCTCTCAGAATAGCAGAATGTCATGAACTTGGAGTTGGTAATTGAAAGCATAGGTTTCGAGAGAGCATCAGGTACTTTCTGAAAAAAATCTGATCTCAGGCTTGTAAGTACATGATGTGTTTCAGGTGAAGTACATGATCTTGTGGTTTTTCTTAGACTCTAAATAGAATAAGCAGTAAGATGTACCCAAGCTGTTGATTTGTAAAAAATCTGATGTTTTAGTCTGGCTTTCATAAAAGCCAATTGTTAACTCCAGAAGAAAACTGTACTTTACCTGTGTTTATTTATGTCTATTGTTATTACCAATATTAATATTACAGATGGGACTAAACCTTGAAGATAGCATACAAGATGCCTTGTGAAAATAAATCGAGCTAGCTATGTAGTTAATTACTATTTGCTTTGTTTTGATAACAGAACAGTAATAAAACTTTTTCTCTTTCCTCATATGATTATTTTATAGCAATTTTTCATTCCCTCTTGGGCTGCTTAAAGAAAGAAAGAACAAACACTGTTCTCTCTGTTGTTTTTTCTTCTTTTTTTTTTCAGAGAGGAACATAGATGCTCATATGTTTTTTAATAACTTTTAAATGAAACCTCCTATTTTCATGCTCCATTTGATCTTAGCAAATATTCATTGGACTTGCCTCACTACTTTATTGTTTAAAGACCATGATAAACTTCTTATACTTAAATATAGATGGTTCAATACTGTGCTTTATAAATTGCTGAAGCATTTTAGGTAAAGCATTATGGCCAGATTGCTTGTGGGATGTTTTATTTAGTGACTGTATCTTACGGTATCTTGGCTGACTGAGTCTGATGAGAGTGAATTAGGTTGGAATCATTTTAGTTGATTCTTTGCAAATGTTTCTTTGCATATATAGATATCAAAATATGATAAAACAGTAATCTTTTAAAATTAAGGGAGTGTAAGGTAAATAGAATTTCCAGAGTCTCTAATGGTTTTTCATGCAATGTTTATTTTAATGGTCACAGAAGGGGAAAACATTGTATTTCTTTTCAGGATGTTGAAAAAGTCCAATTCCTCATGAACAGTTTCAGACACCTGATGGTAGTTCAGATGGGTCTCCTTTTTTCTTACCAGTGCAGAAATGATACTGGAGAGTATGCTGTTTCTGCTTGCAGTGTGGGGTAAGGGAAAAGCATTTTGTGACTCCTAGGTGTCTGGGGATGCACTGCATCCACCTAGAGCCAGTTTTCCTGTGAGCTGATTGGAGATGCATTTTTTTTTTAATATATTACTGTTTGTCCTACAAAATTTTTGATTAAGTTTTTGTTCTTGGTGATTCACGAGCCATCTGGCCTGAGTTGCACAGTGAATGTCTCAGGCCTCCTGTAAGCCTGGCTTCTTCCATGTTAACTACTGTTTGCCTGTGCTGGTCATGAGGCATTATTGTCAGCCTTGGAGGAAGCTGTGTTTGGAAAAAAATGTGGCAGGTGTGGTAGTAAAAGCCTTTGAAATCCTTCAGCAAGAAGGGTTTATGTTTCAAGTTGCTGTATAAAGAGTGAGAGAATAAGAGTTGGTTTGCTTTTTTTTTTGATAGCTTCATTGCGAATATGTGTTCAGGAGAGGGGAAGTTCTGCTTTTTCTTTGGAACTGGCACTTCTGTTTAAAATACAGAATGTTGTCAGCTATGTCTCTTATCAGGAAGTAAGGTACTGCTGTGTATAATGCAAATAATGAGATAAGCATGGAAACCATAAAGAAATGGCCTTGCAGTTGAGACCAGCTGCTCTGGAAGGAGGACAGTGCAGGGTAGTGAAGCTGTTTACCTGCACCATCTGTCTCTGTCTAAACCTGGTAGCATTTTACAAATCTCCTTCCCTTCGGTTATCCCAGTGGCTGCTGTTGGAATTGCTTTGTGCAGGAATTTAGCATTGCTGTTGACTTGTGCTTCGTGGTGCTGGATGTCATGGCCATGCTTTGGGAAGGGAGAAAGAGGAAAGCTCTCTCTTTAATGAAATTGCAGTAAAGTTGGAAGAGCTATTGACTTTTTTTCACCCTGCTTTATTATTTCTCTGATTTTCTGTCTGAGGATGATAGGAATGTGTTTTTCTGCAAATGTTGTTCTGCCAGTCCTAGAAGCCCCAACACAGTGTACATGTGTACACATGTTTATTTTTGTACAAATCTGGGTAAGGTCCTTCATTTCAAGGTTCATGGAGGAAAGATTTGGCACAAATATCCCCATGTTATTCACTTAAGCTTATGTGTCACTACCATTTATTGTCTAAATTACTTTGCTGATGGATTGAGATGAAAATGTTTTCTTAGTGAAGGCAGATATTGTAGTTCAGATTTATTGCAGTATTGAAGCTTTAAAAAAAGCATATGCCCTGTGTGGTATATTACATTAGCCAGCTACTCTGTGTCCCTCAAAAGCACTTCATAATCTACAGTTTCTAAATTTTCCCCATGATGTTTAGTCAAGATAAAATGCAATAATATTGATGTGGTATCCTGGCCTTATTATGATCAGTATTTCATCAGAAGTCATGAGACCTGTTCAAAGGAAGGAAATATAAACAACATGTTTATTTGTAGTGTACACAGTGATTTTTAATTTTTTTTTTTAAGGAAAACATTTATTTTAACCTGAAATAAGGAAACTTTAGAATCTAGGGAAAGCAGCTGGAAGGCAGACATTGCATAATAGGAAAAAAGTTGAGCTAAAATTTAGTTTTTGTAAAGAAGGGGACTCAGGTGTTGCCCTCAGCTGAGATTTCCATTTTTTGTTCTGTGTTGATTCAGATGTCTTGTTATGCAGCTTCTGCTTGTGCATGAGAACCCAGGCAAAGTCCTTCAGCCCTGGGAGAAATCTGTGTTACTTGCCTATTCTTAATTTATTCCACTCGTGTCATTTTGGTCATGGCCAAAAGTGGATGGAACAGTTCAGTGCTGCTCTTGTCAGAGAACTGCAGTGGCATTTGTTTTGGCATATATTGAAAGTGTTTGTCCAGTTGAAAATATGAGCTTGGATTTTGAGGAAGTGGACTCTGGTTTGCTTTTTGACTCTTATTCTATATATGTCCATTTTCTTCATCAGTGCTACTTCCTGTAATGAACAGTTCTGTGAAAGAAGGCAGTGTAACTTTGGTTCTTTGGGGAATTGGATCAGCATCTCTGATTGCCAGCATAAAAGAAAATAACACCAAATCTGAGTAATTTTTTTTTGTATAATTTCTTTCCCCTGTGCTCTGAATGATATATTTTTTTCACATTTAGGTTTTCTTTTTTTTTTTTTTTTCGGTTGGGCTGTAACTCATAAGGCCCATTCCCACTGAACGTCTCTGGGAAAAATGGATCATTTCCTTCTGTGGCATTATTCTAAAATCTAAGGTGTGTCAATATAGGATAGTTAATAGAACTGAGAATATAGTAGTCAGTCTTACTAATTTTTGGCTTTGCCGTACTTATTCTGTAATAAGTGTGTAATTTAATTTAGAAGTAAAGATTTTCACTTGTTGGGAAGAAAGGTCCCTTGAACTGAAGAGGCATTTCCATTTAGTAGGTTTCAGTGATGAAAACCTTTCACCAGCTGGTTTGTGTAGAAAGGCCCAACTTTAGTTTTGGTGGGGTTTTTTTTGTTTGTTTGGGGATTTTGTTTGTTTGTTTTTTCTTTTTTCTGTTTTTTATTTTTTAAAAGGATAGGTACTTAGAAGCTCTGCCTTTCTGAAGGACTTTAAAATTAATTGCAAGAACACGTTTTGGTTTTTACACAAATTATCTCAATTTACAGTAATTTCAGCTTCATCCTGGGTGCTTGCAAGGGATCTTACAACATTTTAAAAATTCATGTAACTATCCTGATATGGTTCCTCCTATGGTTTCTGTTACATCTTTGTAAAAGTTTCTTGATGCTGATAGGAGCATTAATCTGTAAGGAGTGGAATAAATTCCGATGTGTGGCACTCTTATAGTGACATATCGGTCATTCTAAGGCTGTTAAATGTAGCCAGCTTTTCAGTGTGAGGGATGTTCTACCTCAAGAAACAAAGTCTGAGCCATCCTTCCTTCTTGCTCTTGCAACAGCAGCCTGAGCTTAGTTCTGTGAGGTGCTGAGCCTCTTCCAGCTCGTGTGGCAGCTGCACATCCCTGAGCTCAGCGTGGCTGTGCTTCCCTGCCTCTGGGGAGCTCTGAGGTGACGCCTCCCTCTCCCTGACCCTGGGCTGGGACTCATCTGGAGCTCTCCTTGGCCATGCTCACGCTAAGCTCTATAAAATGATGAGCAGGATTTTTCTGCCCATGCTGTACTGCTTTTCACAGCAACAGCTATGTGACTGTATGCTAATTGTTGTCCTCTGCTGGGGAGCTGGTGTGGCTTTTGCCACCAAAGCTATTTTAGTGCAGCTTCTGCAATTTTTTGACAGTCAAAATGAAGATTTCATCTTCATTGCAATCTGGTTTTCTGCCTGTTTTGGAGCAGACAGTGTGGTGTGTTTGTATTTAATAATTTTTGTAGTTTAAAGCCCGAGTCAGTGAAGGCCAAGTTTTCTGCATGCATCATGCTACCGAATAGGTGTGTGTGTATGGCCAGGGACTGTCACCCCTGTCTCCCCTCCCTGCTGTCCCTTGTGCTGTGCAGCAATAGCAGTGTAGGGTTGGGTGCAAGGGGAAACGACTTTTCATACCAATGTACAGTTTGGGCTGGGCTGTAGCCATACACAGTTGCTGGCTGTGGTTATGCTGTGGGAAGCAGATTTGATACCTCTCTGAGACCATTGTGAAAAGCCTCCCATAGGGATCCCAGTAAAGGGTGTGGGTTAGCCTTGAGACAAATCCTACCTTCAAAGGCAAACTAAGGTATGCAGTAGACTACTGCACCCTCCCTTGTGCTGCTCTTCTGGATGTTTTAGGCCACTCTGACCTGTCCAGCTCTTCTGGCCACAGTAAATTCTCTAAATATGCTTTGCTTTACTGTCTGTCATTGTTCAGTTTTGTCCAGAAGAGAAAAAATCATAACTGTAATACCTACAAGCCTAGAAAGTGCCTATGTATGCATGGAAAAGACAAATTATGCATGAAATGTATGGTGTTGCTGTGCTTGAACAATGCAACCTGTAGGTGGCTAAAGGGCTAACTAAATTGCAGGCATAACGAAAGCTCTGTGGTATTTAGTATATGTTCTGTCAGCATTAAACAGTCACCTTGTAAATATATGTTAATTTTGAAGGTGTAACTGACCTTTTTAATATTAATTGAAATGTCTCATGTTTAGAGGTTGGTGCTATCTTAGAAGAGACGGAATCCTGTGACTGGTGGAGCCTGGGTGCCATTCTTTTTGAACTCCTCACTGGGAAGGTAGGGCTGGGGCAAGTGATTCAATAAAAGTGACTTCTTGGCCAGTAGTTTCTTACCAGCGGTGTGCCCTGGTCTGATTCCCTTGATTGTCTTTCTCTGTTGAGCTTTGCCAACTTGAGCACTCTCAATTTGCTTAGTCTGCATGGGACCAGAGAAACAAAACATGTTCAACCTTCAGCAGAACAACTTAATAGAGCTGTACCAAACTAAGGACTAAAAAAAACCCCCAAAAACCCACTAAAACTATGCTGCCCTCTTAGCTACAGTGAAATCCAATTTCTCTAACATTCCATCTGTATATGTACAAGACTTTTGCCCTAATACTTCCAGTACTGTTCCTGAAACTGCATAGAAGCCATCTATTGCTGTTACACATTAATTCACTATTTTGAGACAAAGAATGCTCGGCCAAATCAAACTGGTGATTGGTTGACAGCTCTGCACAAAGAAAGCAAAGTCCAGCAAATTCCCAGCCTCTTCAAATGTGAGCAATAAAACAGAAGCCTTAAAATGTAAATGTTCTAAAGCTCTATCTCAGGGAGCTCATCAGCACCTAGAGACATTCCTCCCAGAACCAGTACTTCATACAAGGAAACACTGAATTTTGGCTTTGCGTGTTAAATTTGCATGGCTAGTAGGAGATAATCCAACACTGCAATTTTGAAATTAATAAATATGCCTTCCTGCTTTGATTTATTTTTTCCCTTTTTCCTTTTCTTCTTCAGTCTCTGGTTGAGTGCCATCCATCAGGAATAAACACTCATACTTCTTTGAATATACCAGACCATGTATCAAAGGAGGCCAGATCACTGATTCAGCAGGTAGGTGAGGGGAGAATTTGTTTTCTCTATGTGTGGATGGGACAAATACTTACCTGCCTAACTTGTTCTGGTGAAGTAAATGTAAAAACAGAAAGCTGCTGATAGGAATGTGGATGGCCCTTTTTTTCAGCACTGATGAGTTTTGCCCAGTTGTCTTGTTGCATTTGCAAACTTTGACTTGTGCTGCCAGCTGGGTCTGTAGAAAACTGGAGTGCTTTGCCATTTCTTCAAAGAATAAGTTTGGCAAATGCTTTGGAAACACCTGCTGGTGATGCATGAACATTTGAGGAATTCTGCCCTAAATGTTCATGGAAACATTTGTCGTGAACTAAAGTGAAAAATGCTGATGCCAATTCAGCAAAATAGCTCAAAGTGCTATGAAACCTGTAGCACTGGTTTAAAGTTACAGCCTCGCTTTGGTTGTAAGTGTGTAGCTCTATTCCAGGAAACCTTCTGGATGCCATTTTTTAAGAAAAGTACTTGAAATGGTGAATCCAGTGACTTTTGTAGTCAGAAGATAAGTGGGTAGGTTGGACAAAAGGCAAAATTGTAAAATATAGACAAGCTTCCAGACTGATACACCATTTTAAAATTAATGGGAATAGTACTGTTTAATGGTTTTAGTTTACTCTTAGCTTTAGCTAGTCATAACTGAACATGTAGTACAGGGTCTTTAAATTCAGTTAATGTAATCTTCCTGCTAGTTAATTTTGATATAACTGTGGAACTGGTGCCTAGATCTGACCTGTTCCACTTGAAAAGAAGAAGAAATATATGTGAATTATGTTGTTCAGCTTTGAAGAGGATCTTGCTAGTGGGTACATAAATAGTGGCATGATTTAGATGCAGTTTTAAACAGAGCAGAGTGGACAAAGTATTTATTGAAGAAAACAAAGGAAACAGATTTTGAAAATTCAGTGAGTGAGAAGACCCAGTGGCAGATGATTGATTTCTGTGCTGTTACTGTGAAATGATTAGTGGAAATGGAACTGCATGTTTGGACGCCACCTATTTTGACTAAGTGACATGAAGTCACTGAAGGTGGAAGTACATGTCTGGCAAAGGTGGAAAAGGAAATGACTGAAGAAAAAGCCCATTTCTATATAATCTGCATTTATATAGTTTGATGGTAGCAAATTTTTACCTTCATCCACAGATGCTATAAGAGACAAAGAGCTGAAGGAAAGCAAAATCACATTTAATGAGGGAATTCCTCCCTTTAAGACTAGAAGACAAATGAAGTCATCCAGTCCATGTGTGACTGCCAGTGCAGGATTTTTTTTTTTGCTATAGACTAATAATGCATTGCCTATTTTCACATATGCCAAAGAATGTCTCTTTTGCCACTGGTGGGTTTAAGTATTAGATGTATTTCTGCCACTCACAGCTGTGTTACAAGGCCATGTCTATTCAGAGAGCAGTCTCCCCAGTGCCTGTTAGATCAAGCTGTGTAGTCTAGGGTGGTGACTTGTCTGGTGGAGGTTTGACTAGATGAAGCAGTAAATCACATTTTTGTTGTGTGACTGTCCAAGGAAGCTGCCATTCATTGTTGAGGAAGCCTTGTCAGGAAAAGGAAGAGAGCTCTCTTGGCATGGATAGCAATTTGTCATTGCGACTTTCCTTCCCCCCACTGCCAAGGGTAAACAGGTCAAAACATCACAGAGTAACTCTCTGGGATCAGTGTTCAGCTATACAGAAAATTGTGTCAGGCGTTGTCTCCTGCCGTGGCTTCCAGTCCAGGTGACTCCATTGTAAACATCATCTTCATTTTAGCCAGCATCTGAAAAACAGAGATCTGTTTATTTCTGCTGAAAGATAAAGTTGTTTTTTGATGTTGGTTAGGTAATTTGCACTCAGGTTTTTGTTTTCAGGAACCTTCAAGTTCTATTACCAACAAAATATGCAATGTGACTTTTCAATAGGTGTCTGTTTCAGTTACATTTGTTTTCTGAGATTAAAGTTATTATAGAAAGACAAACTCCAGAAAATAAGTGACCACACATGATTTCCCTGTGCTAGTGCTGCCTGCATTTCCAGGGAAGGCAGATACACCCTGGCTGCATCTGTGGCTTGTGGGAGATACCAGAGCAGCACCATTCACTGTCAGCAAGCTACTTTTACTGTGTGACACTGACTGCAAATAGCAGAGCCATTCCTATGTTTATGGATGTAGGCTCACTTAGATGTTGACTGCATCAAGATATGAATACACATTTTTCCAAGTGACAACTGAGAGAAGTTATCCTATTAGCTGTTGCAGAAAAAGCAAGCAAGAGATCATGCCTTTGTACTGGCTGTAATTGAATAGCATATAAACACTTCTTGAAATCTGCAAAATATGTTTGTGTGTCTTTATTAGTCTCCTTGGAGTTTACCTTTGCATTCCCTTTTATATGGATTGGTATCTTTAAACAGATGTAAATATTGTGATTTCCTTTTCACATGAATTCAGCATGTGATGTACAACTAAAATGCAAACGAGGTGATGAATTTCAGGAAATTTCCATGAAGCCATTAGGCTGTTTTGTTTCTTTCACTGGGGTTTTGACTTTTCAGTTTTAGGCCATCTGTAGGACTCTTTAAAACTTTTTTTTTAGGAAATGGAGAGCTGGCTATGTTACCCTGATATTTTAGGACCAATTCAAAATTTATGAAACGGAAAGTTACAGACCACTGTCCGTGATGTAGCCATAACACAGTGGTGTGAGCAAAGGTTAACATGAAGCAAGCGCAGCGTCCAGAGTTCTACTGATGCAGGCTCTGGCTGCTGCTGTCTCTTTTTAAAATGAGGTTACACTTAAAATGAAGTCCCAGTGTGCAGTGCTTCAGGGAATTGCATGCTGTGATCAGTAGTCTCTGAAGACTGTAAGACTGATACTCAAGGAAAGGAGAGTCTTCTTCCATTTACTGGATTTTAGGAATTTCAAGTATGCTTTTGCACTCTTGAAAGTAATTCATAGAGCAGGAAAACAGTAGGATGTCCCTTACCTTAGACCTTTCTGGAACTTTTAAGCAGTTGTTTTTGTTCTTACTCACTGAATCATGTGTTTTTTTCTTTTATGTCAAGCTTTTGCAGTTTAATCCTGCGGAGCGTCTTGGTGCTGGTGTTGCTGGTGTTGAAGACATCAAATCTCATCCATTTTTCGCCCTTATAGAATGGGCAGATCTGCAGAGATGAGAGACACATGCCCTCTGAACCAACTCAGGTCAACTGGACAAGTTTCTCTGGCACAGGAGCACCCTGACTCGCTTCCTTTGGATGTCTCAAACCATTTGGATGTAATGGCTAAAGGATGCTGGAGCAACAGAGCCAAAAGTGAACACTTTTAACAGGAATCACTGGTTGTACAGGGTGCTGGCTTACTTCTACCACAGCTGGTTGCTTCATGCGTGAGAGTCCTTTCACCAAAGGAAAGTTTGTGAGGCAACTCCTGGGCAGCATGTTTGGCACTGCCAGATAAGCAGGGGCAGGAATATCCTCCTGGTGCTTTGTCTGGTGATGGAAGTGTCTACAGACTGTGCCAGTTGAAAGTATTTTTTTTATTGTGTCAATAGACCATTTCCCTATGCTAAGTGCAGCTCTTGGGGGGGTAGGCAAGGAAAAAGCAAATAATTTATTAATGGAATATGCTAAAGAAAATACTAAATAAAATACTAAAATGCTTTATGCAAAAGTTGACACATTAAAAGTAATATATCCATTAAAAATTAAGAAAACTGTTGCATAATACTGTGGAATGTGTCTTGAAAAAAGCATATCATTTCCTATTCTGGAAAGAGCATATAAAAGGCAAATAATGCTGTCAAATGTTGTACTTTGTTGGCTGGCAATGTCTGTTTAAAACTCTTGACTATTATATTTGATGAGCTACATGTTAAAGTCACTACAGAAAGGGAAATTTTCTTTTCCTCAGCTGGATAAACACTGCTTTAGCACTCTAATAAGGAGCAAGAACACATAACACTAAATAAATATATAAATAAAAAAGGAAAATTCTTCTTTCATTGCTGCAGCCACTGCTTTATCACTTAATGAACTTTACTTCCTCTAAGTGTCCTATTTTTAGCTGCTACTTCAGGAAAAAACCCTTTCTGCTCATGTTCTTGTGCTTGAGGAAGCTTCTGAACTCCCCTGTTTGTTTGTTAATAGTCTTAATAAATCAAAGAAAGCCTTCACCCACTCTGCTGCTTGAACAGGAAGAAGCCTGGGATTTGCTCATGCCAAATGACTAAGTGACATCTCTGAGCAAACCCTAGTGGGTAAGACTTGGGCAGGAGCCAATTAGCTGACCTGTTTGTTTGCTAGAAACGTCTGGAGAATGGGAGAAGAATATAAGACATGCAGAATATTTTGCTGAGTGCTGCTAAGCAGCTATGCCTGTATGGGTTCCTGATGTACAAACGCTGTACGCTGCAATGTACAGAGTATGTATCAATGGGTTTTTTCCTAAATATTTCCTTTGCTTGCACTCTTTTTTTTCCCCCTCTTTTCTTCTTCTGCCCAGCTTTATCCGGAGAACAAAGGGCAAATTCCTTTGGGAAAGTGAGGTGACAGCAACGATTATTGAATTTACAACTCAAAAAAAAAAAAAAAAAGGTATCCTTCCATTTGTATTTTAGCAGCGTATTTTATGGGCACTCCCAAAAGTGCATCTGTACAGTCTCCATCTGTTAGACACCAGGTCGATGTATTCAAATAAAGTGGAAAAGGAAAATGCTTCACTTAAACAAAGGAAATCTGGAAACTTTTTTTTTTTCCTTTAAAAATTATTCCACTCCCCTCTTTTTTTTTTTTTTCTTCCCTTTCTTGTGATGCCCAGGCCAGCAGAGGGGCTGTCACAACACTGCAGGCTGTAAGCAGGTCACTAGTATCACTGCCTACCCAGTGCCGTCCAAGATTACATCACTCACAGAGGCTGCGTTTCAACCCGCCACCCTCTGGCTTCATAACAGGAACTCCCTCAGGTGAGCCACAGGAACAACTTCCTGTGCCGAGCGGGTCGGAAATCTCTAATGCAGAGACCAAGCTGATCCCGAGCTTCCTTCCAGCACTGCCCTGGCTGTGACTTTGGAGAGAGCTCGTTGCTCAAGGAAAGCCTCCCTCCCCTCGGCCACCTGACTCCCTCCCACCTGGACTCTCTAGCCCAGCCACCACATAATGCCACTGCCTGTGTTGATCTGTCCCATTACATTTGCCTGGTGATAAATGTACAAAAAAGTATTTTCCATGTTACTTTGAAATGCTGTTGTGTTCAGGTTGTGCTCGTAAGCAACGGCAGGATAAGATAGCATGGGAGCACAAGCTGGTTTCTGAGAGCAGCAGCAGGAGAACCCTGTTCTGGCAGAAACCAGATGATCAGTCATTCTCACTGCAAAGCATTCAGTTTAATTAATGACACCAACGTATTTTTTTGTCAAGTATGTTAGTAGTGAGGAAATCTAGATCATGAAGAGTAGAAGGAATGGCAATATGACTTGCCAGCTTTTGAGATGCTACAAGTATTTGTAACATTACCACTGACTCATATAATTGTTTGTCAAGAGAAGCATGGTCTGGAGTTAATTGCACAAAACCAATCTTGCTTCTATTTTTATTTTTTTTCCTTGAACATGTATTATGTTGTATTGGTGTTTACATGTATTCCTTTAATAAAAAAAACCTTTCAAACCTAATTCAGACCTTGGCTTTCTGAACTTCACATTTAGTTCTTGAAGACTGACCTTACTTGATCAGTGCTTTTTGTTCTTTGCTTTAATGAGTTGAGATGCTTTAGATACCCACTTTTTGCTGCCTGTTACAAAGCCCTGTGATGCACATCTCCATTTGGATGACTGTTCATTCCCACTTCTTTCTGTTACACCTAATAGCTAGCATCAAAACAATTTAGAGCCTTTTTTCCCCGCAAGAATTAGCTACAGTCTATGTAAAACACAGTAAAATAAACCTGTAGATTTTCCTATTCTCCTGTGGATGTTCAGGTACAGCAGATTACATACTTGGGGCATCTCAAAGTGGCAATTCTTTGCACCCTGTTGAACCACCCTGTAATATTCTTTGTGTCCTACTAAGAAGAACTTGGATACAAAATGTTTGCAGTCTTGCCCTGGGTCGAACTGCTGTGAGGCAAGGCTTGGGCCCCCGCCCAGACCTATTGGAGAAACTGCATCTCATGAAGTACCAGGGACAGAACTCTGAACGGCTGTATTCACAGCTTCTGTTCTTGTAGCACAGCTCCTGTGTCTCCTGTGAAAATCTCGCAGACAGCAGTCACTGTCACGCTGACTCTGGCGCACCTTTGGGATGCTGAGTTGGCAGGGTTACCTGCGCCAGAACATCCACCCGGCTCCTCTCTCCAGTGCTAACCTGTTCCTTGGTGTGTCCCCGCAGCGAAGGGCACTGGGATGAAGAAGGCTGGGGAGGTCAGCCCTCTCTAAATAAAGCACTCAGCATAACAAGGTACAGGGAAGTGTGAAGTAAACCACTATGGGGGTTTTTTTTTTTTTGAATGTAGTATCATTTGTTTTCTCAAGGACACTGAGTAGGAAGCTGGAGAAACAGAAACTTCCTCTGTGGTGAGATTTATGGTAGGGGTTTCAGCAATAAAATGAAAAAGCACAATTGTTAGTTTCGTTGGGTTTGTGCTTTCTGTGAGGGCTGTGCTGTCAGCTGAGTGCTGTAGCTCCTGGCTGCTGCCGGGTCCTGTGCTCCATGTGAGGGGCCATTTCCTGGGTGCCGGCGCGTGCCATCCTGTGGCTGGGCACCCGATGTCCTCCTCCAGTCAGCAGCGCCTCTGGCAGCCAGCCCTCAGCTCTGTGTGCGTGCTGAGACACCCGTGGCTTTCCAGTCAGAGCCCCACAGCTTTTTGCAGGCCCCGAGAAGTTTGGTGTGCGGGATTGGTTTGCCTGCAGCAGCGCCCTGTTGAATGTTGCCCATTCCCTCCCCTCGGTGACTTGTTCCTGAGGACTGCTGCGCTTGCTGTGTGGTGTCCTGGGGGGACTGTGGGAGATGCTGCTGGAGCGGCCCCTCGTGTGCCTGGGGCTTGTTGTTCCCCTCAGCCATGCTCCTGCTCCAGAGCTTCCCACAGGCTCTGCTCGGCAGTGGTTTGTGGCACCACATACATTAATGGCGGTTGTTTGGCACGTGCCCACCAACAAATGTGGTTGGGGTGTGGTGAGGACCAGATCTGGGGCTTTGGCCTCCTTGGTGCCTGAGGACCTTCCATGTGGTTGTGCCTCCACGGCTGGCCCCTGTGGGTGTCACACTGTGGGGCTGCATGGGGACGAGGGCTGTGGCAAGGTCAGCAGGCTGAGGGGTAGCTCCTGCTTTGGGGAATGGGTCTGGGGGCAAGGGGGGAGTGAGGGACTGGGCCAAGCAGCAGCAGGGATGCTGGCAGCCCCCAGGACAGGGTGCCTCGCGTGGCTCCAGCTGCCGTTTGGGAAGGGGTGGCAGAGCCAACTCCCAGAGGGGGAATGGGACTTGCTTAAAAGGTGCCGAGCAGCTGCTGCTGGCAGCAGGGGTTGAGACTGGCAGCACAGGGCTGGCTGCTGCGCCGCGGGGCCGGTGGAGGGCTGGTTCCTGCCTGAGCCATCTGCGTGAGCAGAGCTGCACGGCCCTGGCCCAAAGGTTGCGTTGTCCTCAAGAAAATCCCAACTTGTGAGTGGCAAAATGGTGGAAGTGATCCCACTGCTTGCTGGTGCTGTGCAGTGAAATCTCCTGCACCCCTGCTGGGGGGCAGAGGAGGCTAATCAGGGTACAGCAGAGAGGATGCTCCAGACTACTGGCAGCGGGTGACAGCTTGATGTGCTGCCCCAACAGGACCTCACTGTCTCTTGGCAGATCAGAGGCTCTCCTTCTCCAAAGGCTGCTCTGTCTCCATCTTCTTGGCCCAGGGACCACCGGGAGGGATTAGTGCTGCTGCCAGAGGACTGCAGTGGCTCTGTGATGTTCGGCAGGGCTGGGGACTCGTGCAGCTCTGGGCAGTGGGGAATTGGAGTTGTCTTGGGTAGGCTGTGGGTGGTCACCTTGATGCTTTGCTGCTGAGATCCTAAGGGTGGCGAGATTGAGAAAAGCCTTTTGGGGGTAATAAGGTAGACTAGGTTGTTGCCAAGTGGTGGAGCTGGATAAAAATGGACCAGACAAGGAAGGAGCAGTTGTTGGGGTCAGTGGTCTTCCTTGGCAGAGCCTTGCTAATCTCTTTTTGCTTTGCCTTGGAGAAGAGAGATTTTGCCTTGATACAACCTCACTTGTGCTAGTTTCTTCCATCCCCTTCCATGACCTGAGCCATTTATTTCCAGTGTATTTTTTAGGTTTGCTCAGCTCTCTCAATCCGTGTCTTTTGTTACATCCTTCAGCCTTGGTCATAGATTTTCTTGCCCTTTCTGTGCCCTTGATTCTGAAATGCTGCCCCAAAATGCTGGGACACAGGAGCAGATTATTAAATGCAGCTGTTATCCCCATGTACTGGTGAAGCAAAGAGAGAGGATTACTCCCACAATATGAAAGTACAGGGATTGTAAGAGCATTAGGAAATTGGTTCCCCCAGCAGTGTGTGAGTAACGAGTTTTATGGCACCTCGCGTGGTGTTGGGATAATGAGGAAGGAGCCTCCATGAGAAAGATCAGTGGTGTGCCATGATTTAGAGCACGGTGCTGGCCAGCTATGCTCTACTTGGGGTCATGCTCGTGCTCTGTGGTCTGACATTTACCAGCTCATAATCTTCCTTTACAAACCAGGCATGGAGAAGAGCTATTTCAATGGCATGGATCACAACCCAAGTGGCACATACTCTTTCTCCAGATTTTAAAATTTGCTACATTGCTGCCTTGGTCTCCATCCTTTCCAGCATCATGTCTTCTTTGGCCTCAGAGAATTCCCCTGCCACCAGCCCCTGTCAGGCCCAGCAAACACAACAGGGTGAGGTGAGGGGGGAGTTCCCCTGAGAAGGACCCTGGCTGTTCTGGCTCTTTGCAGGCCCCTTGACAGGTGCTCTGGGATACTGCAGAATCCTGAGTTAATCACCTTCCCAGGGTAAAGAAACTGCACAGTGTGAAGTCCCAGCCCCATTCACATCACTGGGAATTTTCCCATTGACTTTTCTGGGGTCAGGAGCTTACCCTTCAATTACAGAGAGAAGCCAATTTCATTGGAAACAGGTATAGAATGCTTGTTTGCTTTCCTACTTTAAGCACACCCATGTAGTTTCAGTCCTGGTGTTAGTGAAATAAGTGTGAGTTTTCTTTTGTTTGGTTGTTTTTTGTGGTTTGGTTTTTTTTTTTTATGTTTTGGTTTCTTTGCTATTCTGGTGGGTGCAGTTAATATGGCTGTTCAATTACTCTCCCTGGCTGGGGTGAGGTCTGCCAGTCTTCTCTCAGCCTTTGCTGTGCCTCTGATTTACTGCGGGGGCCTCCCTATAACACACAGAGGGCATTTTTCCTGGTGGCAGAGATGGGAAGAGTTACTGAGAGGCTGCCCTGCGTTTTAAGGCTGAGAAGTCTTTGATGAGCAGGGTTGCACAAGCCCCGTTAGGGTGACTGGAGCACAGAGGGCTGAGAAAGGCAGGCATCTGGTTTCCTCATTATTTCTTTTCATAAATAATCCCTTGTCCTTGCACCCTGGACTCTGACAGCATTTAGAATATGCCGGGCCGGTTTTCTTTCTTCTCCTCTTCGAAACTTATTCATTTGGAGAGCGATGAAACAATAGGTTTTTGTCTAAATCTTTACCAGTGAAATCGTCAGGAGAGATTTCCGCCCCCCACTCCCGTCTATCTTCCTTTTGTCTCCTTCAGTTGCCGGGGTCAGGATTCGCTGCCAAACGGAGCCCGCAGTTGCTTTTCCAGGCCCCAGATGCCAATATGTGGCAGCATCTGGCTGCTTGGCAGGCGCCGGGCAGTGGTGCTGGCTGCGCTGTCGGGCGGCGGTGGCGGCGCTTGGTGGGCGCCCTGCTTCTTTGAGGATGTGGTCCCAACCAAGAACAGGGATCATAATTAAATCTGCTAAAGGAGGTGAATTATCGGCTAGGGCGGCTACTGTTGGAAGCTGCGCCGGCTCTCGGCCCTGGGTTTTTTTTGTCCTCGTTGGCAGCATCCCGTGTAACCTCACCTTCTTGTGCTGTGAGCGTTTCAGGTGCCTTAAGGCATGGAGCTCCTTGAAAGAGAAATACAAATCACTAAAAATGTAGAGATAAAACCCTCTCCTTAGAGGCCATGTGTTTGGCATGGGAAACACACGATAACAGCTTGCTTTAGAAAGGTGACATTTCCACTGAAGGCTGAATAATAAAAAATGCATTAGACTTTTGTAATGAAGACAGCTTCTGGGACCGGGGAATCTACTGCTTCCTTGAAATATATGCGTGGGAGCTCTCCCTGGCCCTAATGGGTGTCACATGTGGCTCTGGCTACATTAATGTTGCAAGCTCTATTAAAAGGGATTGTCAGTAGCCCTTCACGTGCAGTGAATCAAAGCTGTCTTTCCCTAACTTTGCTTTAGCTCAGGCTTGTGTGTGTAGACTGACTTGCTCAGGGTTAAGTCACTTTTAATATTAAGACTGATAGAAAAGACTCTAATACTTTTTTCTTTCTTTTTTTAAAATTTTTTTTCCCTCTCCCTTTTAATTCAGAGCTTGCTGGTGAAGGACTCTGGAGGGATGGGGAAGGAGGAGACAGCCAGGCAGCTTAAAGAGGCCTCTGAGGGTCATGTTGAGTCTGTGCTATTATGTTCCAGCGAGGAGAATAGCTTTATTGACAGACAGCTGTTTGACTCCTGCAGCCACACAGTATTTGCTGCAGAGCTGCATAAATACCGAGCCCATGTTGACAAATTCCTCATCAGTGCAAGATAGTTAAACCTGCTTGTTTAATCATTTGTGTGCTCTTACCTCTGCTGCTCTGAAAAGAATGAGCTGCTGTTCTACAATACAATGCATGAGAAACCTCTAAATGCTCAGAGCTGTTTCACGTGAGGTTTTCAGGGTGTCTTTTTATTTAGATCCTCCTGGAAACACAGTACTCCATTTTTTTTTGTTATGTCAATTAGATTTTACTCTCTTCTCTCTCTCTCTCTCTCTCTCTCTCTCTCTCTCTCTCTTTTTTTTTTTTTTCTCTAGAAAGTGTATAATTTTTGGTTTTCAAATAAAAAATCTGGCAAGCTGTCTTTACAATGGAGGTAGCAGCTCTCTTGGCAGACCTTAGGTTTTGTCTGTGATGTGACACCAGCAGTGGCATGGCCCCTCTAGGAGTCCCACACCTTGGTTTGCAGCACGTGCACAAAGGCACGTGAGGATTTATGTTTTGGTTTGGCTTTTCTGGCACAGGGATATGGAACCTGTGCTACTGGTCACCTCCTGTCTGTAGCCCGGGGATTGCTTTTTGACCTCCCACCCATTTCACAATAATATCCACCTTCATACCAGCATACTATCTTGTCACATTGTTGGCCTCATCTCTGGAAATGTAGTATCTAAAATTAAAGCTTTGCTTCCGTTTTGGAAATTTTCTGTTGACCTTTGTCACTTGAACAGGTAAAGAGGTGTAAATCAGGGCTCCTGCCACACAGTCAATGGGAAAAAAGAGAGAGGTCTTTTGAGATTTTCTTTGGACCCTCCTTACAGTGTGGCATCTCTTTAGTCCTTTCAAAATGTTCCTGGTGTGTGAGTGATTTTCTAATCAAAAGGTTTATTATTGAGGGGTGACCAAAAGAGAAGGCCTCACTGAAATTGGAACCTATTGTTCAGTTGTACAAAAATGTAGAACTGTCAAGTTGGTTTTTAGAAAGATGGATCACTATATGTTTATGTGGCAGTAAAGGAGATGTGCATTTCTTCCAGGATCACAAATAAAGCTGTGCATGCTTAAAGTGGTTGGTACAGGAAAGCTGTCTGTCCTATGGCTGCAACTACTTATGGAGCTGAACCTGGTGGAGCTGCTGGGTTTTGAGACTTCTTATCAGTTTCCTGGCAAGTGCAGGACAAGCCAACATTGTCTGATGTTTTCATTTTTTTTAAGTCCTGGTGTTGATGCAAGACATTGGTTATATTGAGATTGAATCTTGTGTCATGATGCTTATTGCCCTATAGAAGGACACTTCACCTGGCCAGCTGAGCTGTGTCTAACGAGGCAGCAGAGATCAGCATGCAAAGAAATCAGGTTTCCACAGATTTCAGAGGGTACAGGTAGGGTTTTTTTCATTGATTTAACTAAAAACAACAACAAAAAACCCAGCAAGGTTTTTTACTCTTAGGAGTATGGCACAGCTTTGCTTATTGGCTAGACCAGGCACCCTCATCTGAAGCCTTAGGAGACTGGACAGCTCCTACATTACTTCCAAGGGAATACCTCCTCCTCCTCTCTCCACATATGTGCTTCCTGAGGGGATTCCATTTAAAACCAAGTTATTAATGGAATGTTGGTTTAATAATTCACATGACAGCAGTTTTTACTTTCATTTATTTTTTAGTCTTTTTCTAGATGGACTTGGTTCTGACTAGCCACCAAAAAGGCAGTTTTCTGCAGAAATGTTGGCTTTCTTTCAATTCTAAGATTTTAAAAGCATGCTCCCTTCTTTTTCATACATCCTTATAGCTTGTATGTTGAGGCCCAAGAGCTGTACAAATTTATGTGGCTATTAAAATATTTCTATATGAATGAGAAATATTAAAAAATCCCAACACTGTGAACAAAATTAGGAACTTTGGAAGAATTTGAAGCACTTTTGACTTAAAGCATAAGTCAACATTCAGCTAGGCCTTTTTAAACAAAATCTTTCTTTCTGTCCTTCATCTTTCATCATTTTAAGAGACTAACTGCAGAGCACTGACAATCAGTTGAATTCAGAGTCCACCTTCAGAGCCAGGTCAGTACAGCTTCCAGAAGATGACTGAAAGTAGATTGGGTTTCTTAAGGTTTCCATCTTTTAACCCTGCTGTTGATACTATGACTGTTGTTCCCACTGGTCTTTTTGAACAGGATTTTTGGCTGGAGGCTAGCTTTTTTTTTTTTTTTTTTTTTTTTTTATTATGCAAAACCCAAAGCACCAAGAATTCCTGGCAGTAGTGGGGCTGGTGTAGTCCCCATCCAACTAAGTGTGAATTGGACCAGCTGGAGAAGGACACCAACCCAAAAGTCTGATGGATAAGAGAAAAAATCCTGTTCTGTCTTCAGTGAGGTAGCACTATTTTGTCTTTATGCTGCAATCTCATACAAACCATGTGGAAACCTGAAGGAGGGAACATTCTCAGCCCCAGAGAACTGTCAGTTCAAATGGCCTCATATCAGAAGGCCTGAAAAAATGGGGCTGAAGCCACAGTGTTTGCTGCCACTGATCCTGGTGTGACTGAGCTCTTCAGTCTCTCTTCAGGTACATGATTATTTCCTAGCCCAGTGCCACACTCAGCCTAATAATAAAGGTGTAGATTATTTATATCCAGCACAACTTTCTCACTTGTTTTCCTTGCTCCTGAATGATGTGAACCCCCTGAACTGGTGTTCAGGTGCTGCTGCCATGGGAGTCCATGTACAGCACATCCACACTGAGCACTGGGTAGCTCTGCTGCTGGAAGTCAGAGATTTTCTAGCATGGAATACAACAGGGCTTTTCTGCAGTCATCATGGACAGAGTGTTTTCCTCGGATGTGTGCAGCTCATCTGTTACAAAGCAAGCCGTGCTCCTGGTGTGCCACTCTATGCACAATGCTTATTTATTCCAGCCCTTAATCAGAGCTGGGTTAAATCCCTCTAAGGAAAACATAAAGGTCTTACAATGGTTTTTTTAGGAATTGAAGTTGTAACTCCTCCTCTGAAGTCTTGATTCACCAGCACTGATGTCACAATACTGTAAGAAATAGTCATTATCAACTGAACTCCAACCAGGTAAAACCCACTGAAGGAAATTTGTCTGGAGTGGTCAAATTTCACTGCAAACACAGAGGTTCAACTTGTGACACTTGGCTCCTGTATTCTGTTCATAAGCATCCCAGTGTATTTGCTTTGCTCTCCCTGTCTTTTTCCTCCTCTGTTCCCCTGCCCATATATCAGTGTCAGGGAGTTCAGACATCACAAGGGCCGGTGTTTTTTTTTATTATTTTTGTAACACCTAATGTGGAATTTTGCATGAGCAACACTCCTTCCTGTCGGCACTTGGAAACTCTTTTGTGTTACGTCCGTCCTTTCTCTGAAGTAATCGCTCAGCTATTTCTAGCAATAAAATATTCCTCTGTAGTGCCATCAGATATGTTAGAAAGATTAGTACAAGATCTGAAGGCCCTGTCCAGCTAAATTCAACAAAACTTCCATGGCTTTTAATGCTCTCCTTTTTTATTTCACTGTAGATATTGCTTGTGGACATGGAGTAGGAGAAAGGCTCCCAGATACTCCCTGATAGATAGACGCAAGCTACAGAGAGGCTGCACACTATCTGAGTGAAATGCCAAGAGTCAGGAATACAGGAGTCTGTGCATATCTACAGCCTTATTTTCTATGTTTTGTTGTTTCTTTTTTTTTTTTTAAATTAACTTTAAAAACACTACACCAAAGATTTGTGTAAAATTTGTTAGGCTACTGGGAATGGGACCTGCCTCTTCTGTTGTCTGAAAAGGCAGTGGGGTTTTTATCTCTCCACAGCTGGGGAAGTGAGGAGAGAAGCCATTCTCAATAAGGCAGTTTGAAAATCTTACTTGGTGCCTAAGATGCATTTGGGGGAGGAAAGGTTTTCCCAAGATATTTAAACATTCACCTGACTAACAATGGGAGAAATCACTTCCTTTGCTGTCCTCTCAGGATTTGACACTAGCTGAAGTAGAGCTGAAACTCCTGACAATTATTAAGAAATCCTTCAAGAATGGGGAAGTGACAGAATTGAGGGTCATACTGTTTTCCATGTCACCATGTTTTCCATTGCTCCAGCTGGACGTGCACATGCAAGCTGAACTTATTTGCAGTGGTTGCTTTGATCTGACTTTGGGAAGCATGGAGTTAGTCTGTCAGCACTTGTTTGTGGAAAAAACCAACTCCTCTGGCTTTAACAGGGGAATCAGCTCCTCCACGAGTTCCAGTGCTAGGGATGAAACTCCGAATGAACTGCTTCTTCTTTGGCTTTTCTTCAGTCTTTCTTCTGCTGGACGGTCTGGAGAGGCTTCCTCCCGAGTTCCAAAGTCTCTGCTGCCTAGGAAGGAGCCGTGTGTGTGCAGCTGCCCCTGCCATGGCTGCCTGACTGCCCCACTCACTGCCTTGCCCCATACTGCTGTCTCCTGTGGCTTTTTATTATACATTTAAAAACAAAAGTTTACTTCAGATTGAGGGTATTTTTGTGCAGCACCTTTTTTTCTTTTTTTTTTTTTTGTTTTGTTTTTGTTTGACAGCCATGACAGCCTCTCCTCATTATTATGGAAAATATAGGGTTGGTGGTAATTACTATCTGAGTATGAATGGGAGCAGAAGTGGGCATAGACTGCACTGGCCTTTCTTTGACAAGGTATAACTTTCTTCTGAATTTCTGTGTTAATTAATGCTTATTTAAAAACCACTTTAATTGGCAGTAAACATCTCAACTTTTTGTACTCATTAAAATGCACCCATTGATGTGTGATGGATTTTTTAAAGCTTAATTAACTTTCTTCCTGTATATATAACCTATAATAATGACAAATACTGGAAACTGCCTCCCTTTCCCCCCTCCCCTATATTTTGCCCTCCCCTTGATATTTGTATCACTTGAAGAAAGGCTATAAAAATGTATCCTGACTTGGCCAGGATGGGGGGGAGCTCCCTGGGCACAATAATTCAGCCCTTCTAAGGGACCCCACAGAGGCTGAGACTGGCCAGGAGCTGCAGGCAGCTGCCCTGCATGCCCATGCCCTGTCCTGTGCCTGCTCTTGCAGCCTGAGGTGCCCACCATGCACCCACTCTTCTTCCTTGTGGGCAGAAATTGGATCCTTCTCCCACATTCACTGTGGGTCATTCGCCACCATTTTTTAAAAATAAAATTGCTGTGGAAACTTTTTCTCAGGTAAGCTTACAGACCTTTTATTCCCTGAAAAAAAAAATGGAATCTTCCTGTGAAAATGGATTTTTCTAGATTTTTTTTTTTGTTTGTTTTTTTTAATAGATTGAGACAGGGTTATCTGCATGCATATGTGGGAATGCCACGTCAAAAGAACCAAGGAGCCTCTAATAGTGTGTCCTGGTTTAGGGCTTTCATCTTCCTCTAATTTTCAGCTCATATCTAAGCCACTGAGCAGGATTTAGTGCAAAACTTTGTAGTGCAATGAAGAGAACAATGATTTCAACTTCTAATTTTTAAGTGTCTCAGCATTTTGGACTATGAAATTTGACTCCTGAATCGCTTTTGAACATGAGATGTTGGTACTTTTTGCAACTGTGATCCTTTGTATAAAAGTGAAATTACAAGCAGAACACATTACAGTAATTCATGAAAATATGCAAATTGCTCGGTTCAGCTATTACACACAGATCATTTCCCAGTCTTTCTTTGCAATTTATAGAATATTCTTGTTTAAGGTGGGTAGATCAGAAGTTTTAAACTGGGCAGTCTGGTTTGTGAAGGTACTTCTAGCAAGTAAATTTTAAATGCATGAAGCAATGATTTAATTTCCACAAATGCTTAATATCCAAAAACTCCTAATATCTTCATCCAAATGTAAACCTGTTTAAAATACCTTGTGAAATGCTCTTCATTCTCCGTTGCTCTGTGTGCTTTCTCTAACCCAGCTGATAACTGTGCTGCTGCCCAGTTCCTTTCTCTTTACCTCTCTCAAAGAGTGATTAGGGTGACTGTCAAAATTCCCCCATTGTAATAATAAATATACCAAGATATTCCCTCCTGCTCTGTGAATGTTGTGTGGCCAAGCTAGCACTGATATTTACTGGCAATTACATCTTGTCTGCTTCACAGGAATCTTCCATTCCGTGGTGACCAACACAAATCTTTATAGACACAGCTTATCATTCACCTAAATTAAGTGCACACTTTAGACCATGGAGCTTGCTGAGTTTTTCCTGTTGGGTAGTTTTTCTGTACAGCTTGAGAATAGGACAAACAAGATTTGCATTGACTAAGAACTGTGTTTCTTTCACCTGCTCAAGGTAACTTAATTAGGGTGACAATATTTAATTTTTAGTTTAAAATATACCTTCATCTGGAAAAATGTGGATGGCATGCATTATTCTGAACATCAGTGCTAACTTTCTTCCTGGGCTGATTTCAAGGCTATCATTAAAAATAAATGCTGCTGCCTGTTAATTTGACCATGTCAATAAATAAAAGTGTCCATAACATGTGTATGAGGCTAATTAGGATTTTATAGCTGTGTTGTTCTGGTTGATAGCTGTGCTGTTGGCTTGCTGGGTCTTTATGTTTCGGTGATGTACACCTCATTGATGCATAACATGTAACACCTGTTGATGCAGTAAATGTTTATTCCTGGCAATTGGCCCTCACATCATTTCTGGTACGAGAGCTCTGTGTAGCAGACTCAGGTCTCATAATTAGGCTACCTTGGCTTAGAAGAGCTTTCCCTGAAGGAAACCTGAAAGCTTCTGTAATCCTGGTGCAGCTCCTTACTTTGTGAAAAAGGACAGTGTGATTCCGTGTCTCAGAGGGATAAATTTATAGCTATGGGCTGGTTTGGTCCTTGCCTGTGAGGCAGGGCCACTCCTGTGACAGGATACTGAAGGCTCCAGGCACAGCTGCTCTTTCTCCCCCTGCATGTCCCGGCAAACACGCAGCACCAGCTATGCTGCAGCGTCCTCAGCTTTAGATGCCATATAGAAACATAGGCATTCTGAAATAAAATCAGTGCTCACTGCCCCGAGTGCCTGCTCTTCACTCTTTTTCAGCATCTCTATAATAAAGAACCATGACATAATTTTCTTGTAGGTGGAGTTCCTTGCAAAGTCCAATTAGTTTCAGAGTTCGCTTTGAAATGTGAAAAATTATACCTGTCTTACCTTTGTTTACTTGAACAGCTTTAACTAGATCTGCTTGAACTGTTGTTAAAATTTATTTGGTTTAAAATATTTATTTATTGTTTTTAAAATCACATCAATGTCTTGATTTTAAGGGGATTTTGTGACAGTGGATTGCACAAGCCCATTTAGTGCTGTGCTTAACTAGAAATGCTGTCTTTGCCTGGAGTGCTGACTCCCAGGCTCAGCTCCACAGCAATTCCTGTGTGGCAGGAGAGTCACCCTGTGTTAATGAAGGGGGCAGAAGCACCTCCCAGCACAGCTGAGGACAGCAGGGTTTCAGAGCTGTTTCAGCCACACACCTTGGAGTTTTGACTTTGTGGAAGTTCTGCATGAGTGAACAGGTTCCTTTGCTTCCTACAGAAGAACATTAGAAATATATCCTATTAATTCTGTTATTATATATTTAAAAACTATTAATCATAGCTTTAAAATAACTGGTAATTTACAGGATAACAGTGTTACTCATCGGAAACAAAAAAGCAGGTGAGCAACCCGGCTTGGTATCAAATTCAATAAACGAGCACAATAAATAATTCCAGTAGTTTATTATCCCTGCCTCAATCTTGTCACCCTGCAACATTTTGAAACTTCATTTTTCAGAAAATAGTATTATTGCTAAATGAAAATAAAGCTGCTGTAGAAGGCTCTACCACTATATTCAGCACAGGAAAAACATGGAACTGTTGGAGAAGGTCCAGATGAGGGTAATGAAAATTTTTATGGAGCTGAAGCATGTCTGCTCTGCAGTCAGCCTGAGAGAGTTGGGGTTCAGCCTGGAGAAGAGAAGGCTCTGGGGAGACCTTATAGCACCTTCTAGTGCCTAAAGGGGCCACAAGAGAACTGGGGACAAACTTTCTAAAATGACAGGTAGTGATAAGTCAAGGGGTAGAGGTTTTAAACTAAAAGATCTTCAGATTAGACAGAAAGAAGACTTTTTTTACAAGAAACACTGAAACAGGTTGCCTGGAGAGGTGGTGGGTGTCCCATCCCTGGAAACGTTCAAGATCCCATTGGATGGGGTCTGAGTAACCTGCTCTGGCTGAAGATGTCCCTGCTTATTGCAGGGCTCTTGGATTAGATGACCTTCAAAGGCCCCTTCTGACCCAAAGCATTCTATGATTCTGTGATATTTCTGTTGGACACAATGGAGAGATGTGTGAGAAAGCAATGACTAAAGCAGACAAGTGGGAGAAAGACTTAAATAATTGATTTCAATGAAAGGTAGGTGTATTCAGATTTTTCTTTGCTTTTTGGCAAAAGTTCTCTCATAAAGGAAAGGCAATGCCTTTGACTGCAAAACAGCTTGAAGGGAAAAAATGGGGATCTAATTTCAAAAGCAGCTAATGAAATGGTGGAAAATGTACTCCTGGGCAAATTATCCCTGATCTGTGCTTGCTGTGGGTCACTCAGCACCTGCCACAGGAACCTGCCAGTGGCCATGAGGGCAGTTTCTTGGTGAGACTCTTTTCCTGCCAGAACCATCTCTCTTCTTAAAATGGGGTGTCTTCTCACCTACACATTTATCTGCACAGGTTATGCAGAGTCAGTTTGGACTTGCCTGTGATTTACTGATGGCCAAGAGGTTAATGGCTCAAATTCAGAGATGGTTGTGTTGATTGCCCAATCAGCACCTGATATGCCTGCAAGCAATCCAAACCAAGTACCTGGGGTTATGGTTCAAAATATAAACCCTATAGTCCCCACTTTGCAAACTGACTTGGTGAGAAGACCTGAGGGATTGGACAGGTCAGGATTGTTCAGGAACCTATCTTGGCAATCTTGAGGCCACCAATGTCAGTAATTTTTCAGGTATTTTGCCAAAGCAAATTGGTAAAAGTTTTGATTTTTGAAAAGTGGAAGATAATGGTTTCCAGATTATTTAAATAATCTCCTTAGAAAAACTCTCTCTTCTGGGCTAGGAAAACAAAAGCAGAAAACTAGAGTAGTGAAAGTTAAAAGCAAAACAGTTTGGATTTTTTACCAAGAAATTGGTAAAAAATTGTAAAATAAAATTTCACTTTATATAAATGCAAGATTTCTTAAAAAAATATTTCATTTAACAGGCCATTTTGATTTGATTATTGTTTTTATCTTTCAATGGCAAGTTATTTACTGTTTACTTTTCTCCCCATTGTGTGGCCCCAGGCCTTACTAAATGTGTTCTATTCAAACCCTGCTCTGAAGACAGAAATATTAATTTCCACATGGGCTTTTCTATAGAACTCATCACTATGGTAACTGAATGTTTCATAAACATTAATGAACTTATTTTCACTGCACTGCAGTGAGGCATTGGGTGGTAGTATTATCCCCATTTCAAGATGAAGAACTGAGGCAGAAAGAGATTAAGTACAAAGGTATTCACTAATTTTAAGTTCCCCATCTGAGATGCATGATCTGATTTTTCAGAGGACTTAGTTTGTTATCTGTTCAAAGCACAGCTCTCATTCCCTTCGGTTGCAGCTGTGAGTTCAAATTTCTTTGTGCTTTCTGTACTCAGATAGAGACTGCTTTAATCTTGAACATACATGGCCTTTTTAATTTCTTTTCCTCAGCATAATCAGAAGGCATTGAAACTTACTAGCTCCTGGCCACGTATTTTTTTTCTACATATTAACTGAAATGTCAATGTTTTACATAATTTTATCCAAACACCAATTCATAGCTTTAGTGTTATTACTAAAATAATTTATAAGATAGTAACTTAATTTCTCAAAGATTAGAAAATCATCAGCTCCGGTAGAGTTCAATTTTTGTTTTCATGAAAGAGACAAAACTCCTGGGAGGCCCTTTTTTTGAGGATAACCTGGGGACTACTGATGTAGCTACAAACAGTTAAACTGGAAAAATGGATTTTTATGCAGAGTCACTAATTTAAAATAAATGAATCCTACCCTCCCTGAAAATCAAGATATCAAGCAAACTAAATGTATTAGTTAAATTGTTATATGGGATTTTTCCAGCAGGTGAATCAAGTATCTTGTTTCAAACACACCTGGACTTTGCTGAAGTTTAGATTTGCTGTGATTGACCCACAGACATATCCTAGCATAGGAGGGAGTCTATTAAAATTGTTTTCTTTCTTTAGGCAGGAGGGATTTAGAGTGGCTTGGAATAACAGAGCCAGCCTTTAATTTGCATCAGAGTATGACAGAGGATTTATGGATCCCCTCATAATTTTGCAGACTCCTCTTCCGTTCTTTTCTTTTGACCTACAAGTTGCAAAAGTTTATAAATGCAAAGTCTACTTTCAGGTTTTTCCTGAGATATTGAATCCTGGAGCAAATTTTTGTAGATATTTTTCTCAAGCATTGATTCAGAAAGCAAGCACTGACCCCCTCTTAACCACAGAGGTGCAAACAGGCTGCTGCAATATCATGTTGTTGAATTTTCCTTCCAGTGCTGAATGAAAGAGAGCTTGCCCTTTTCCTCAAATCTCTCCCTGATCGAGAGATGAGTGAGCTGGTAGCTACAATATCCAACGGCTTCACCAAGTTGAGAATGTGATGTCTGTGTAATAATGCTCAATTTTGCACACTTCAAATCCATTAGTAGCAATTACCTTACCTGAGGTGTTTTGAGTTAGTTTTAGTACTGCATTCTTGCAGTTGGTAGATAATGAACATAATAATGTATACAGCATTTTCAAGTCTCTGTTTTTAGCTACAATAATGCCATTAGGATTCTATTTAGCAAATGTGTGCTTCACACTAAAAGTTAAGACTTTTTTTTGTTCATGTTTTCCCTGCCATGATTTTGATTGCATCTCATGTCCTATTCTGTGCAGTGCTGGCTTGCCTGAAAGAGCAGGAAAGTGTTTTACCCAGTGCACCTGTGCAAAGGCAGTGAGGTCTGGCATGTTGAGAACAAAACAAGGACAAAGCAGGGCAGGGCACTGCCTGAGCCTCGGTGCAGCTTTCTGAGCACCCTGGGCAAGCTGCGTGCCTGCACTCTGCTGTGTCCTGTTTGCCCAAGGGGTGAGGATGCTGACGCCCTCACAGCACAGCACAGCAGCCATCCTGCTCGCCCCAGGAGAGGGTGTGACACTGCTGGAGCTGCTGCTGGACTCCATGGTGGTAAAGATGCAGGTGGGCTGCATGGTGCTGAGAGAGGCAGGTGTTGCAGCACATTTCACTCAGGGATGCCAGCTCAGACATCTGTGTTGGGGGTCCTTGGGCACTGCAGATATGTTGTGGCTCTCCTTCCCCTCTGAGCTTTTTTCTCCTCTCCAGAAAAAGAATGTGGAATCTATATGAGGAGTTTCAGCTGAGAAGAACTCAGCTTGGACCTGGGTGATAATAAGGAGTGGATGGTAAAGCAAGGGTGGCTGCAGTGAATGTTTTCCCATGCCTGCTTGTTTCCACAAGTCAGTGATGTCAGACAGCTCTGATGTCAGTAGGGTGACCCTGCCCTTGCTCTGGGTTCAGGTCATCCACCCTTACAAGATCCCTCTTCATCCCTTGTCCTTGTAGTGAGGTAATTATTTTGATTGGGAGAACCAGTACTCTATCAGGTTTTCCTTTTCTCTGCCCACTGAAGGGAAAAATAAGAAATCCGGTTTTGGGCTATCATTTGAACCAAGTGATACTGCTAAGCTAACACAGAGTTTTCTAAGAAATAAGATTTCTTTGTATCTTTCCAAAGAATCCCTTACTAAAGAATAAGAAAGGGATGAGGAGATATAACTGATGCCTCCTTTGTAGACGTCACTGCTAAGGTCTCTGGCACAGATAATATCAGCACCTTAAAAATAGTTTCAAAATGTTACAGTTCTCCTTTCATATTAAATTGACCAAACTCAAGAAGCAAGGAGTATTTGGGCAGGCACACAACTTGTATTTGTTGTTAATGTGTTTAGAAATGGACTGAGTAAGAGCTGAGAGAGCTTTCTCTGTCTTAAACTGGAACATGTAAACCCATCTTTGTCAGACACACACCTTCTCTCCAGTTCTTTTGCTCTTACTTAGATGATATTTTGAAAAAGAAAACTGATTCTTCTGTCACTGAATTGATCTTTCTCACCTTTTAGTTCCACTGGCACACTGACCACATGCTCATTCCGTGCCACCTCCTGCCCTGTGAGCACACGTTCACTACACGGGAATCAGTACTTGATGGAGAGTGGCCGAGAGCTGTCCTAGTCATGTTCAGCAGGGAAAACTAAGCTGAATTTTAGCACCCCAGGGACAAGGACAAAATGATGGAAAAGCACTCATCTGCATGAAGATAGCAAAGTGCTGCTGGCCGTGGGGTAGGCGGGTTGAAGAGGAGCAGGGCCTGTGCCCCCTCCTCTGTTGCTGCCCCCTCCTCTGTTGCTGCCCCCTCCTCTGCTGCTGCCCCTTCTCCTTGCCTGCACCACCTCCTGCCCCCTTCAGCTGTGAGAGTGACTGTCACCTCCATCCTTCTGCTGCCCCGGATGCCTGCTTGCCTGACAGCAGAGCCCCAAAGCTGACCCCATCTGCAGGCTATGCACTGAAGGGGAGCTGGGGGAGGCAGATATCACCTCTCAGTCACAACATGCCCAGGCTGCTCCAGGGGCAGCGCAGCAAAGCACTGGCCCTGATCTTCTTGCATTGCCATCACCTACCCTGAAATTAGTAACAGCACGTCCAAGGTTAGTGGCAAATTCAGATACCCAAGCTACACGGGGAGGGTGAATAAAGGACAGTGGTTGTGTACAGTATAACGGTTGCCTTAGACAATGCGTGACCTCTGAATTAAAAGACCAGAATTAGCAAAGAGCTTTTTTGCATTATTGGGCCCATTTACAAAAAGCTTTAGCCCTAATTGTATGGTACCACAGAGCTTTAACTTGAGCACATATTGGTTTTGTAACCTGATCCCCACATAAATCATAGTTGGTGAGAGCAGAACAATTAGTGCCTTAATCTACTGGGACTACACAGTATCTTTAAATCTGAATTTTCCTGATCATTATGGGTATTACAAGAGTCAATTAATTTATATTTCACGCAAAATGTAATTAAATCCCATGATAACCTGACTGTGAAATGAAGAGGGGGGGAGTAAGGAGAAGGGTGGGAAAATCCTTTCCTTATGGAGCTGCCATCAGACACCATGGTGTGTTATCAACAGAGGCAGACTGCCTGCTCTTCAGTGCAGAAGTTTTGGGGTGAGGGGTGTTGTTTCCCAATATTGTACTGAGCCGTGTGGCCACAAGAAGCATTTACTGCCACATACTTCCAGCCCAGCCTGCAAGGAAAGTGATCCATAGCTGGTAACCTATATAAGTGCTCAGGAAAGGGGAAGGCCTTGATGTTCCAAAGAGCCCGATGCCTGTAGCTGGTCACCTAAGGGAATCCACTTATGACTCTATTACCCAGTAAATTAGCAGAGTGGTTCAGTCAGGTATATTTATCATGAAGAGAACTGAAGATAATTAATACACTGCATTGAATGCAAATTGCACCCACAGCACTTATCTCATTTTCAATTAGCACAAATGTTACAGCACTGCAGGCTTGTTATGGTTTTACCATGGGCTGGGTAATTAATTTCTGTGAGCTACATATCAGACACCTGATAATGCCGTTTATTAATAAATGTCACCCCAGGTATCTGTTAGGAGAGGTAAATAAATTAAATGTTCAGTTGTCTGCCCTGTGCAAATCTATTCTTACACCTCATTGCATCTTTTCACTTGTTTGTTTATCAAGGAGAATGACTGCCGAGATTACAATGGCAAACAAAGGAATACGAGGAACAATAATCCGCACCCTGAAGTGGTGTTCCTCTCACCACTGCTGATGGCAGGAGCCATGTCACTGTCTCCTTCCTGCCTGGGGACATGGCTGTGGGTCACTGAGGTAACCTCCCTTCAGGATTGCCCAGGACCCATGAGAGCAGAAAAGCTGAAGTGCCCTGCAAATTCTCACTTTCAAGGAATTTGCCAACCCCTAATTGGCATGTATTTTTGTCTGTACTTCTGTCCCTCAGAATGTTGGAGCTTACAACACTGGAGCCAGCACCCACACAGCTGCCTGTGGTGATTGTGCTCATCAGCTCCTGAGCAGATTCAGCTTTGTGTTTTTCCCTTTCCTTCCAAAACTTCGGAAAAGGAGGGTGGGGTTGGGTGAACCTGTTGAATTGTCCCCACCCCAGCAGGGCCAAGGCCCATGGTGGAGATGAGGGCTGCCTCAGGGTGATGGGTGGCAGGGCATGGACTACGGCATGGGTTTTTGGAGATCTTTCCTCAGGGGGGGGGAAAAAAAAAAAAAAAGTAAGATTATAAGGAGAATAAAACAGCTGTGTGCTCTTTGACTTGTACCCGATTTTGGGAGAAGAGTGGAGCAGGAGGTGGTGGGATTTTGACAGCACAATGGTGGATAAAGCCAGGTAAGGTATTTACGTGGGGATATGGGACAGTCAGGAAGCTCCATCTGCCCCAGACCCTGAGCTGTCTTCTACTGAATGGGTAGATCATATCTGACAAACTTTCTGGCCAACTCCTGTTTTCCAAAGTTTCAACACAGGTCTCATCACCTTTGAGAGGTCCTTTGGTATTTTTTTTGGTTCCCCCCCCAATTTGATTTTGAGATTTGGGCAAGCCACACTAACAAAAAGAGTTGAAAACACGCCAGACAATGTGAACTTTGGTGATCCTTCTCCCCAGGGAAGGCCACAAGCAGGTAACTGCAGTGACTTCAGCAAGCTCTGCATAATCTGTCTCAGATCAAGTTAGCCTGGTTAAGTTAACACAATCTCCGTTGTGTGAGTGCAATTTAGTTGTTAGAAAGATTCTTTATGGTAGTGATTTCTTACCTACAACACAAATAGATTTGTACTGTATAAATATTCTGTTCTGGTGTACCTTAGGAATTGTACCAGTCTGAGTACACTGGCAAAATAAGTATGTCGAACTGACCATTACACTGATAGAAATCTGAGTATGGAACAAGTGTTAATCTTTCTTTAATGTATAGAATATTTACAGCAAAAAAAAAAAGTAGGTGCAATATAACACTTAGTTTCCCAGATATAAACATATTAGGAAGAACCATATTATAAGTGACTTGTAAGTTAGCTGTGGGAAAGAATAAGAGACTGTTGCCACAAATAATTTAATCAGTGTGAATTTCAGTGAAAAGTGCTTTTAAGCAAAGTGATTTCATCCCTTATGCAGGTTTTCATTATATTTACAAGTTCTTGCACTGTAAATAATTTCCATGTGCTTCCTGGTAGTGTGACTGCCATCTCGCCATCATCTGCTGTGATTTTTTTCAGATTTTAGGACTCAGAGATAGCTCAGTATTTGAAGATGGGATTTACAATAATGCTTTAAAAATACTGCAGCACTTGAAAAATCAATTTTAAAAAGCCTTATTTGGACTGAAGTTTAAACTTCAGAGAAGAACAGATGATTTTTAAAGGCCAGATGACCTGCTAACATCCTTTAAAACCATGTTTAATATGCTGAGAAGAATGTATAAACTCTCAGTTTAAACAATTATCATAGCCATCCTAAGAAGCTGGCAAGGGGTAGAATTAATGCAAACTCCTTATTTGAACTGGAACAATATTTCTGATAAAAATAGAAATGGTGGATGCAGTGTGAGAGAGACACATCTGGTTCTTTTCCAGTCAGATCTAGGCTAACTCCCAGGCATGATAGGTCTGACATGGACTCCTGACCGAAATGTGTGCCCTGCACACTGGTTCCCCCTGAGTGGCCACCTTTCCCTGAGAAGGACAGCACAGCTGGTGCGAGGGTCATGCCAAAACAGCTGTATCATGCTCACCAAGCTTTGGTTTGGCTGGTGGAACTGGTGCTACCTGCAGGAGAGGGTCTCACAGGGAACAGGTTTTTCTGGTGGAATCACGCAGCACAACGAGACTTATGGGGAGAGAGGCCTCTGAAAGTGTTGTTGGTGGCTGAGGTCAGTAGTACTGGTGGAGAATGAGCTCATGTGGGTCATGCTAATAACAGCAGCTCCCTGCACTATACAGTGAGCCTTGTATCCATTCATCAGTCGCTCAGATTCCCGCTCTCCACCTCCTGCCAAGGGAGAAGTGGATGTAACGGAACATCTTGTTTCTGTGCTTCTGATGTTATTATTTATGCAAGTCAAATATGCCATATGATGGAGAGGAAGTTTGGTGAAGGTTTGCATTTCCTGAAGGTGTTCAGTTTACAAGCTCAGGGCTCTGGACAGATGCATGTGATTCTTTCTGCAGAGAGCTCATAGGGTTGGTGGAGTGAATCTGTCAAATGTTCCTTCACTGCAGCTTCATGCAGTGTTAGATGTGATGAGGATTATAAGAATGAAGATCATGAACTCAATTAGGAATTCCACAGGAAGCTGGTGCCAGGCCCATTGCCAGGTTTGATATGCCTTTGTCACTGAAGAGATGCATTGCAGCAGTAAATGAAGTTTTCTAAGCATGAGTGCTGTGTGTTTGCGTATTTCAAATGACTATAGTCCAGCGGAGAAGTGATGCAGCCATGAATAACAGAGACAAGGTCATCACCTGCCAGGGTGGCACAGAGCCTCCTAACCAACGGAAAAGAAGTGTTTCTTGCAGAGGTCACTATGGGAAAACTTGGCATCAGTAACAAATCCAAGAGCACACCTAAATTACGAAACCAACGCACCACTTGGGGAAATACACCATCCAGCCAGGCATAGTGCATGCAAGTGACAAGCTCTTAGAGAAGCTTTCCTGTCTCCCATCTGTTTTACCCCTGTTTTGCTTGAATTTAGCCAGCTGTTTTTCTTTCACTGCCATGTTGTGGTAGCAGTGTGTGTTTACACAGAGAAATTTAGGTATAGCTGTATTTCACCTGACAATTCAGTCCATGCCGTATCACTCAGCAGCTTTGTGTAGAAACAGGGAGGCACCACAAAGTATACAGATCAGGAGTCCACAGGAGAGAGGAGTGGAGATAACACTTCTTCACAAGTCAGGAGATGTGTACCAGCAGGAATGATTCAAAATAAGTTTAGTACATTACCCTGGACTTCTGCCACCCATCAGGCAAGACAGCAATATCTCATGGTTAATGCTGAAGTCAAGGAGGATGAGGATGGATGCCTGCCCTCTCTCCACTGACAGGAGGGTGTCATCCATCAGTGCCACTTGAACAGCTCCAGTTCCATGTCCTGGCTTCATTCCAGACTGTGCCAGATTTAAAAGATTCACCTTTAGCAGGTATAGTTCAAGTTACCCTTTGGCTAGAAACTGTAGGAAATTTCCTGGTAGTTTGGAACACTCTTGGATATTGGCTACGAAGAACTCATGTCCACAGGGTAGATTTTCTCAAATCTAGGTGACAGTCAATTCCCAACATGTTGGTAATTCCCCAGTTGGTGTTCCCCATCTTCCCTCTTTCAAGACTTGGACCTCCTGGGCTGGGTTCTGGAACAATTTTGGGCAGATGGCAGCACGAGGAAGCCAGACAACATTGCCAGGTTAAATCCAGGGCAAGAATGAGTTCTGAGGTGTAGTCACTGCAGCCAGGAGCCCTGCCCTGTCAACACACTGGTAAACTTTTTCCTCTGATCAAATGGGTGAGAGCATTTCCCAGGATTTAAAAATGAAGGTAGCTTTGGCCATATGTAAAAGAATGCCCACTTGTCCACTGCACTTTGCCCAGCTTGCAGCACAGTGAACTGTTCTGGCTCCTCTTGGTTGCTGTGGAAGCTGGGTGACCCCAGAGCTCTTGTACCTCTGCGCAAACCAGTGTGTGCTGAAGTCCCTCAAGAAGAGAATTACAGAAAGGAAAAAGTCTATTAGCTGTCTAATTTTAGCTCTCTGTGATTATTTTGTCTATGTGTAAGATCTCTTTTGGCTCCGTGGTTCCTTCTGGCTGTTGGTATTTAATGAAAATCCATGGGGTGGTTACTGTGTACCATCAGGTTGGGACCAAAGGCACTTGGCACTGAACAAAAATAAACATGAAGAGCCTAAATATGCAACAACTTTTTCCTTCCTTCCTTATGGATCAATGTCAAAACCTTTAAATCTTTATGTCTGAGTGGTTTTTTTCTTTTCCTGCAGCTATGTTTTAATTACCTGTTTATATTCTTACAAATGTGGATTTACATTTACCTGTGTTTCTAGATGATTAGTGGGTACCAAGCAACTGATTACACTTGCAGCCAATCCTGTGCCATTAACAGTGAAAAATGGCAGGCACTGTTGTTGCAAATCTCATTTGGTTTGGCAAGGGTATGATGGTAAAAAATAACAGCTAAATCAATTGCTTGAATATACAGGGTTTTTCACCTTCAGGCATCTTTATCAGCACAGCTTTGATTAATATCTGTACACTGACTGGCATTTTCCTATTGCTTTTAAAGAAAATTTAATAGGTTATTCACTATTTTTCTCCAAGAGGTGGATTTTGGAAATTAAAAAAAAAAATTACCCAATGTTTATGTTTAGAGGAAGTCAGTCAATGTTGATGATCCTCATATTTGACCCAGAATCTGAAGAATTGTTTGAAAAAATCTGTGAGCTATTTAGTTTTCTAAATTGCAATACTATGCTTATTTTTATTTAACAAACAAATATTCCAGCAAAGTGTTGTTTGCCCTATTACAAACAGGTCAGAGCTCACAATAAGCACACATGTAATGAAGGTAAACTAATATTAGCCAAGAGGAGAGGGTCAAATGTTTAATCTGAAACTGATTTCTTGGTTAAAACATGCAGTTTTCTGTCAAACAAAGCGAGTAATAAATTTTTGCTGCTTGTAGGGAATTGTTTCAGTTTGGGGAAAAATGTAAAAAAATGGCCAAAAACCTGTTTCATTTCAGCATTTCTAAATATTCCAATATGTTCTACAGTGAAATACTTTGATTTCAAAACTAAAAATGTTATTTAATTTTCAAAACTACTTCCAGATTATTTAAAACAGTAGAATGAAAGACATTAAATATAATTGGTATAATTTGCCTTTTTTTTTTTTAACAAGGAAAACTTCTGGAAACTTATTTTGGGTCAAAGCAACTAATGATTGCATATTATCTTTTGATTTGTCTTTGATTAGATTTGGCTGTTTATAGCCTCTTGAACAAAGCTTGAAGGAAGAAACATCAATTTCAAGTTTCCCTCTTCCCAGAAGCAGATAAAATATTTCAATGACTGGATCCAGTTAGGAGAGTCAATGGAATGGTGGGGACTTCTCTTCCTCTGGGCTCAGGAGCTTTGGAGTTTGAGCTGACTACCATGAAAGTCGGTGGAAAAATGTGTATGCAGGATCTGTCCTGTTGTAGCTAATCCTGGGAATCAGAAAGTCTGCAGACTGGGGTACTTCCCTGGGCTCGTTGCTCATGAATCTGTGGTATAAGAAAATTACCTTGACCCTGTAGTGTGTGCACTTCTTTCCTATTGTCAACGCTTTTAAGGTCCTTGCAACCCTGCTCAGCGCTGTAGATATCACACTTCACCACCTAAGGAGTTTTTTTGGTAATCTTTGCTCTAATAAGGAAGCAAAGGTTATTGTGAGTGAAGACAAGGCTGGGGGTGGGGAGGTTTTCAATCAGCAAGTGACCTGAGAATAAAGAAAGGTTACCTGTTTGTTTGTCAACAGGATGAAGTAAATAAGAGTTAAAAAAATCGGAGACACCAGTCAAAGGCAATCAAATATGTATTTAATTAAAGCAAACATAAAAATTAAAGTTACATGTTGAATCAATAAACAGCACTTTTTTCTACATGCATTTTGAACAAGACAGATCAGAATCTTGCATGATGAAGACATAATGTGTCATAATAATTAGGAACACAGACAAAAGAACAGCTAATCAACATGCAAATTTATGCAGTTCTGGCGATTCAGATGAGGCAGATTTCTACCTCTTTTTTTGCTTGATTCATCTTCATTGCTAATCATCTGAAGGCTGCCAAATGTTCACTGACACTAATGTATTATAGGTCAAGAGAGGCAGGTCTTCACCTATTACCCCCACAAACAATATGCTTTCCTTCCCTGTTTCCTCTTCAGGATTTTCAGCAATTACTGCCAGATGCAATCAGACTCCTTGAATAGGAGCAACTGGGGCTTGTTTGTGGCTTGGATTCATTAGAATCAGGAGGATGAAGAAAGGAATAAATTACTTAATTGCACAAAAAAGTTGCAGCCAAAGTGATGGTGAGAGAAGCTGATTGTGTAGTTGCGTATTAGGCCACTCTTGGAATGGAGGATCTTAGAATAGCTGGTAGTTTGGCCTTCCTGATTCAGACAGATTTGGGTGTCCTCCAAAACAGATGGCTCCACACACCATCTATTCTTCTCTTTGTCAGGTTTTACCATTTATTTGATCTTGTTCATCTATGATGCTAGTTGTATTAGATGTAACACAAATATGCATTCAGATCATATCCATTTAGTCCTGCATCCCAACTTTTATTCTTTTAGCCTTGTTTGATGAGATGATCAAGTTGAACAAAGCCCTTGTTGTCCTGTTCCTGCACAACATCCATACATAAAACACCAAAACCCATGGCTAAAGCCTTGCACAGACAAATAATCCTCCTGTGTCACAGGTTTTAAAGGTTTATTTCTCCCCGTTTTACCAAGCAGCTCCCAGCTCTGACAAATGATAACCAGACACAACAAATAGTTAATTTTTATTTGATCCCATAGAAGCAAACATTTGCATATGCCCAAACAAAACTGCCCCCCTCCCATCCTTATGCTGAGACCCCTGTTCAGATATTCTCTTCAGGTTCCAGGCCATGTGTTATGCTTGTGGGTGGTCTTAAGATCTTAAAGAAAAGCTTTGCTCTGTGAAGTCATGCAGCACTGTATGTAATTAAGAGGCTTTTTTTTCTTTTTTTTCTTTTTTTCCTAACCCCCTGAATGTTTCCTTTCATTGTTGTTGCGAATGATTAACACTTTGTGGAAGAGTTTGCCTTTCAGGTAATGGTTAAGATTAACTTTGTAAAAATGAGATGTGTGGTTAGGGATTCACTTCCCAGTGTCTTGCTGAGCACGGTGCTGCTCTGCAGCACTGCTCACTCGCAGGGGCTGGAGTGGGGTCACACGTCCTCCTGATGGCTGGGGCTGAAGTGAGTGTGTGCTGCTCTCTGTGCATTTATAGGGCAGCCTCAGCAGCTGCTATTGGTCTTTCATCTGGGGCAGTTGGGGTATCCCTTGTTTGCCTGATAACTGTGGGGATCTGTGGTCAGAGAGGGGCAGGTCTTTATGTAATGTGACATGGGCCTGGATTACAATGAACTTCCAGGGTCTGTAGTCATTTGTCTTTTGGCCCAACATCTGCTGCAACCTGACAGATGCCCAAGAACAATACTTTGCAATCGTGTTTGCGTCTTGAGTGCACAGCACAGGCTTTTTGGGTACCTCTGAAGCCAGAATTGGAGATTGTGAAACTCTTTAACATTTCTTGAAGTAAAATGAAACACCCATGGCAATGGCACTGTATTTGCAATGCTGGACGGAGAGCTCAAGCTCACAATTTCCAAGAAGATGAACTGAAGACACACCTCTTGCCAAGGCTGGCATTTAACAACTGTTTGCATTGCCCCTGTGGGGACAGTTGTTCCAAAGAACCTATCTCCTGTAGTTGATACGGGTTTGGGGAGATGGTGTACCCTTCAGATGGCAACTTTTGGGACTGCAGCTGATGGAATGTTTAGGCCAGAGCTTCTGTTGTACAGCTGCCAGTGTCCATATTTTCTTCCTTGTCCTCCTCTCAGCCCTTCCACAGTGCCCGTGGCCCACAGTTGCTTTGGTGCCAGGGTTTCCCCACTCTTCCTCCTGTGACAGAGGGGAAGGAGAATCATGCCCCAAGGGGAAATGGAGCCCAGCTGATGGCTCCCCTTGCCTTGGGCAGGGCTAATCCTGTGCTGGGATAATTTCCCCTTCCTGTCAGTGAAGAGAGAGGGCTAGTTATGCTAGAAAAGCAAAAGTAATGCTCTGTTCCATGCTCTGCTTTCAGTCCCATGAGCGAATGTGATTTTTTATTTGGGGTATTTCATAGGGCACTGGTGAACACATTTTACTGCAAGTCTTGGAGACTTAATTTTAGTGCTGTGTCACTAGGGGGAAATTTTTGAAGGCACAAATGCATTTAAGTGCTTACTTTCTTTTGAAAGTCAACAGGAGTTACACATCTAAATGGCCTTTGTGTGTGAGGGAAATACTGTGAAATGGGTAGAGCCCACATATCTGTTGCAAGTGATAAAGAAAGCCAATGGGTGAGGCTACACTGAACTGTTTTTTTGTGGGTTTTTTTGGTCCTTTTTTTTTTGTTGTTTTTTAAATTGCCTTCACATCCTTCATTTCTCACAGGCTGGGAATTGGTTTGTTACAAAGCATTGAGATACCTCATCTCCTCAGTCAAAATCCTCCTAGATAGTTTTGTGATAAGAAGACAGAAAATCCACACAAGGAACTTGTCTTTGTACAGATGATACCTGGCTGCTTTTCTGTCTAAAGTTATAGAGATTCAAGAGCTGATGATGTCTTACAAAGGTTCCCTCTATCCGAGGGTCCCCTCAGAAAGGCGGGGGGAGATTTGTTTGACAGGCTTTAAAGTCTGTGTAATCTCTTGCAGAATGGCTTCTGCTTTCACAGCTCCTCATGTTGCACCACGTCCTGATTTCTACACTTGCATTTGTCAATGAAACATTGCCTGAGCTTGAGTGAACAGTTCTCAGTCTGAGTGAGGGCTGCTCACTTTGAGCGTTTACTACTTTTTCTTCTGTTGTGAAACTATCCAGAATATTATCAATAACATCTGAGTGAGTGACTAAACTGTTCTGAATGGAAACATGAAGGAAGATGAAGGATGCAAATGAATAGTCTTGTGTGCCTGGAAGGCAAGAAGCACTGGCAAAACTTTGGGCAAATAAAAGGCTATTTGTGCCAGTACTGGTGAAAAGGGTATTGACACAATTGGAAGCAAAAGGCCTCTGCAATGTGCATGTTGTAAATGGTGATTTAACTAGGTCTAAACACCTATGCTGGGCACCTGTGGCCATCTGCATTTGCTGTTAGCAGTGCTCTTTAAATGCTACTGTTTCCTATCAGAGGCACAGGCTTAGAAAATGGAATTTCTGTGTGGAATGAGCATGTGTATGGGCAGATCACCATGCTTTGTATGTGTTCAAAATGGAGGTTAAAAAGGTTGCTGTCCTGTTGTGTCAGGAGTGGCAGACGTCACCTGGCTGGTCTCTGAAGGCTCTTGAGGAACTTCTGCCGATTGGTGAACTCATTCGTTCTGCCACTCTATTACCTCCTTTGTTTTGACATATTTTCACTCTCCTCTTAATGTTTCCTGTTTTCATGAATCTTGCTCTTCTGCTGCATTTTCCTGTGTGTGTTTTTTTTTCTCCCAGATGTTGTATGGTTGGCTATTTCAGTAACTCTTTGCGTACTACAGAACTGAAAAAAAAAAAGGCAAGTGGAAAAACCCCACATTGGAATGAGAGAGTATTTTCCACGTGTGTGTCACACGCTGGCTGAAGCATGTTTAACTGATACGTTAAACATCTATCTAAAATACTGCTATACAAAGGGCTTAATTATTGTATCCATTCAGGGTATGAGTTGGCATCTGCTATTTTGAAAAGCAAGAGGCTCTTTTAAAATAGCAATGATTTGCTGGCAATGATGGATTTAATATTTGTTTAGTGCTTGAACCTGTTTAGGCATAGGTTTGTTTGATGTAGGTAGTTTAGGACTTATTAAATGGCCAAAATACACAGGCATAAGGCAGGATATTTGAAGATGCACACAGCAGCTCTTATTCTAACTTCTAAAAGTCAGGTTATCCATTAAGATGACTAACTATGTATTTCTGCACGTGAAAATATCAGCCTGCTTTGTAAAGCTCAGCCATGCCAACTTTTTGCTTACTAAAGTAATTATATTTGTATTCAAGCAGACTTATCAGGGTCAGGTTCACTTCCTGTATGATGTAGTTTATATGTGGTATAGTGCTTGTATGTAGTGACTGCACCTGAGCTGAAATGGGATAAATTGCTTAGTTTTACATACCTGTAATGTTTGTATTTGACAGCTCATTGCTGAAAATTTTGTGAAGGTGAGTACATATAAGCCTGGGTCCTAAGCTCTAGAGGTATTGCCAATTCACCTCTGAGATTTAGTTGCCATGAATATGTGTCAAGTCAAATTTCACTTTGGAAAGGGATAACTAATGTAAAAACCAGGTTATTTGGAACTGACAGCAACTATCTTTGTTATAGTTCTGTCAGCCTTCTCCTCAGTTCTGCAAGTGAACATCTTCCGAGTAAATGTCCTTGAAGCATTTTTCTTCCCCCACTTCACTCACTTGACAGGTGGATGTCACTTGCTGAAGCACTTGTAGTGTGTACAAGTACACTTGGGAAGATTTTCTCCAAATCCCAACTGGAGAAGCTGGAGTAACTCTTTAACCAGTACATACTTGCTTGGAAATTTTCTGTGGTGAATACCCTGTTGTTCTTCAAAAGACCCAGGGTGTGAAAAATGTGTTGGCTTTGAACAAGTGGAACATGGTTTAGTCCATCGCTACTGGAGGATGTTGAAAGGCTTGTCATGTTCTTATTGCCAGCTAGATTCTCTGCATGCAATGTATCCAAAGTTTGACTCATGGCTCTGCTATTTCCCTATGCATCTACTCCTGGTTAGAGAAACTGTGTCTGGCCTAACCTCTCTTCCGCTTCAGTGGCTTGGTAATGTCCTCGACTGAATATGGGCATAAATGAACCCTGAGGAAAACCTTGCCACAGGAAAAGGTCCCAGAATTTTGTCTTAATCTTCTTCTCTGGTCACTACGTGGGCTGCCTAGGATGCTGAGAGTCAGAGGAATTCAATCTATAAATGCAATTAAATTCTTCACAGCAGAAACTTTCCCTTCACGTGCATTGTTGGTTGATGGTGGCATTCAGTCCTTTGCCCATGAAGCTGGGAGCTAAATTCAAGAGAAGAGCCCCCAAGCTGGTAACTCGTGACATGCAAGGCACTTCAGAGTGGCTTCAGAGAGGTGGAACACTTGGGAAAAAGGATTTCAAAGTTCTTGATTTAAACCATGTCACACATGGTTTTGGAGAATACCAACTCTCTCCCAAAATATCTTGTTACTTTTTTGTATTTTGAAAATGTCACCTGTCAAGTGATTGGGGTGCTATCAAGCAGTCACCTAATCCCTCTGCTAGATGGGCTTGTTGGATGAGTTAGGAAGTCCAGGAGTTTGGACCCTTGATGGCAGCAAAGTCTTCTTCTCTTTAAATGTATGTATAACATGTTTTCTATGCCCTCTTAAAAGACAATGTTACCTGGAATTTCTTTCATATCCAGATGGAAAGCTTTTGTTGAATGGAGTGGTAATGAGGCTTAGTAAGATTTGTTTTTTGTTAAGAAAAGATCATCTGGCGCTTGCTTTTGGAGCTGGTTGCTCATGAAGGTTTCTAATTCAGGGTCTTAATTTTTGTAAAGAGTGAATTACAAGAAGTCAGAAGAATGATGCGAAGAGCATTTAATAATGCACATTCACAAAGAAGTGGTGTAACTACATTAATTAGGCAAGTCTTGCGTAAAGATGCAATGTAATTATATATTTGAGACAGTTAATTAGGGAGCTACTTGGAAATTTCAGTGAATATTAAGGTAATTATACATAAATACTATAACCATTAAGACTGCACCCATAATGAAAGCAATAACTAATTACATAAATAACAGCATACTTATGTTTTTACATTACCAATACCTAACAATACTTCCTCTCTTTCCCTGCTCTCTTTGCCATGCAAATGACAAAACTTCATTTTTTGATTCAGATATTCTTGCAAATTGTTGAAGAAACAATGAACTTTCCTCTTGTCCTCTTTCTCTAGAGAAGGCTGGACAACAAGAGTTATGCACACCTAGCAGGAAGACAGTCAAGCATACTGACAGGTCTGCAGGTTGCATGCTGAGTTTTTGGTGACTTCTCTTGGATTTCATACAAGCCTAGGTCTGAGAAGTTTAATAAAGAAATTGTATAGCTGTAAGGATAATGTTTTAGACTATTCAGGCAGCTTTGAGTGAATCAGTAGTGAGGGTTAGGTGAATAGCTGTCATAGAAACAGTGCCCTGCATTTCATAGCTTTGGGCCTGTAGGCAAATGCCAGATCTTTGCTAAAACATTTCCTACCATTTAGTTCTGTCAGGGTTTGAGGTATCTGTCTGCTGTCACCTTCATGTTCACCTAAATCTACTGGCTTCCAGTGACAAGTGTGTCAACACTTACTATGTTCTGCACATTGCTGTTGTTTTTCCAAGCTACCCTAACAAAGCTGTAACCCAGGCTCTTTGAACCCTTAAGAACTGCTATGCTGAGACCTTTATATGAGGGGCAGCTTTATTGACTCAGCTGAAAATCACAATTGTTGCTTCTTAACATACTAAAGGAATCAAATATACTTTCTAGCAACTCACACCTAGGGACCTAAAAGTCTCAGAATGCGTCTGTGATTATGTGTACTATCATGATGGAGACTATTCAAGTCGGGAAACTGAGGCACAAAGAACTCAAATGACTTACCCAATGTAATGAAGGACATCCATAGTCCCACTGGAAGTCTCTCTGCTCTGTTTTAGTCAAAGTCATCCTTTCTCCTGGCAGAGGATGTGGTTGGTACATGATTTGGGGTCTAGTGATGGGACCTTTTCCTCTCTTTGTTAATCTTGCCTGAATAATTAAATTGACCTGATGAGACAGTGGAGTTCACAAAGGAATGTAATTTTCAGCCACTTGTCCATATTATTATGCTTCCATTAACATCATGAGTAGCAGACTGAAAAGGCCCATAGCAGCATGGGCTCAGCGCATGTTTGTAATTTTGAAGTTACTGTCCTGCAGAACACAAAGTCATAACTAGAGAGGGGCTGGCGCCTGGGATTTGCTGAGGCAAAGTTAGAGATGATTTAGGACAACACAGTAAATTTTGCTATACTCTCATTGCACACTCCAGGCTAAGTAGCTGTATGCAACTAAATGTTGTTTTCTTAGCTTAACAATAGTGGTCAATGATACTTTATATCATAATCACAATATATCACAACATATCAAAGGCTGATGGGACATTTCGACTATTTTGACCCCAAATAAATAGTGTTATAATTTTGAGATGACAAATCCTTTCAATTTCTATAAATGATCTTGTTGTTAATGGGTTTATAGAATGGCTCACGTTCCAAGGCAGGTCAGTTATTCTATCTTGTTTTTTTGCACAAAGTAATATAACAAAGTTTTTAAGCTCTTTATTTTCTAGCAGAGTGATATTAGCGGCAGCTGACCTTTTTTTGGCAATAGGATACATGGACGCTGAACTTTCTGTAGATCGGTTGGAAGAAAGATTAATTAACAAATGCTATAGCAATAGACACCTACCAAAGAGAAATTGTTCTACATTGCTATGATAGATTTCCCTGAGTTTATGACCAAGAGAAATATAGTAGTTCTAGTTCATCAAGATTTCTATAAAATGTTTAATACAGTGGTATATGGAAGAAAACAATTTAGGCTGGAGAAGATATGGCACAATAAATGTAAAGAAATGGCTAAGGAAAGATTGCTGAAAACTAAGCTGAAAGAAGTACCAAGGGACAAGAACAGTAACTAGCAAAATTTATTAATGATCAATCTTTTGACCTATCTGAACATTTTTATTTGTAGTTGCAGCAGAAAATCTGTGCAAATACAAAGTTTATAAAGAGACAGCTGAGAGGCCTTGACAGTTCAGAGAAGGACTGACCCTGACCACAGGAGAAATGGAAAACGGATAAAATGAAGTACTAATAAACCACAAGGTCATGCAGATGTTTTTTTGCTCTGAGCAGGAGGCTCATCAGCTGGAAGTAAGAGAGAAGTGTTTTTGCTGAATCTTGCAATGATTGACAAATGTTGGGGCTCTACAACAGCAGGGAAGGGAAGTATTCCCTGAGACGTTCTCCTGGATGTTGCATCAAGGGAAGCATATCCAGGAAACATGTGGGATTCCTGACTACTTTTGTACAAGGCACTGGGGACATCCAAAAAAAGACAGACTCCAGAAGAAGGGAAATTAAATCGACATAGGAAATGGGGGATAAAGGACTGTGTCTTTAGTTTAGCAAAACTAAAATTGAGTAGAGATATATTTCTCTCTATAAATATATTATCAGGGTAAGTGGTGAGAGAGAACTGGTTAAATTAAGGGTGTAATGAATGCCATAGGAACAATTGATAGGAGCCAACTGAATAAATGTTCTGCAGAAAAGGGATGAAGGTTTTAATAACGTGAAGTTTGGGAGCAGTTTTCCAATAAGAGTCACAGGGGTAAGAAAACTACCTGGTTTCAAGGAAAAACTTGAGAAATTTATCAATGAGATTGTGACGCTGTGATATCAATGAGCTATGATGTGTCAGACGTAGCAGGGGATGACCTGGGAGGACTCTTCCAGTCCTATTTCCTATGTAAAACTATTCAACAGAGCCCCTGGCCTCTAGAGTATTTTTTTTCCTGTAAAAAGACTTCAATAGCAAGCTAGGGAAAATGGCCTTTCCTTTGGATTCTTTGTTTGCCCTTATCTATACAGGAGACAAAGATCTGATCAAAGTGCCAGTGAATCTTGTGGTAGATTAGATGCAGATCTCTATTATCTGTGTGACAATACCTTTTAGAGGTCCCGCTCATTACTGGGGCCCAGCTACTTTCCATGACCTGACTTTTATGATCCCAGTTCATCTCTTAGCTAAATTCATCTGAAGCTGTTTCCTTGATAGCCCTTTAAATATTTTACAAGTTTCTTACAGTTCTTGTATTCTTGTAACCTGAGGTCCTTCAAAGCAAGCCAAACAATCTTCTACCTTTCACAGTGCCATCAGCTAGCCAAGCCCATGAGTAGATCCCTAATTCTCTGAGATAAGATCAATAGCCCATCATCCTCTGCTATCCTAAAAAGATCTGGCAACTGAAGTCTAGATGTAGCAGCTGAAAGAACTGTTAATAATGGATGACAAAATTCTTAGGTGTGAAAGGAGATTTACCAAGAGCATGGTGTTCATGCATAGTGCTCATTGATTGACAGCCCCAACAGGTTAGAGGTTAGCCATGGAATACAGTTGTGATGGCCTAGGATGAAATGTTCCCCCTGACCCTTCTGTAAGATGGTGATACAAAGCACTGGCTAACATATCATTAACTTGCGACACCATGATGATGGGATTAAGACCCAGAGGGCTTTATCTCTACCTTATTAATGGCAATTAAAAGCTGCGTGACAGTTTTAAAACTTGTTGATGTAAAGAAAGTTAGTGCCTGTCTTACAGTGGCACAGTAAATAATTGTCTGGTTGCTTGGCTTCTCATAATCTGCCCATGCAGCTGTATATTGTCATTATTTTGCTGCAAATACAGCTTTTTGATCAACAAAAGAGCAGGTAAGGCTCTAGGTAAATAATGATGAAGGACACTTCCAGGTTGGATTTTTTCCCATTTAGACTGCTGAGCATGAAAGAAGTAGAGGATTTTCAAAACTAGTGGCAGTATCTTTTAGACCTGTTTTTCAAAGTCTAATTACCCCCAAAAAATGTTAAACCCAATTTTAGTTACTGCAAACTTCACCTGGCTAATTCATAGGACAGGTATTAAAATCTCTCTCTGCCCTTCTTTATATGGAAAGGGATTTTTAGTCCTTATTGGGTGTTTACCATTGTTGGAGCTGTACTGATTTGTGGCAAGAAGTTTCATATCTTTTGGCCTTCTGAATTCAAGGAAATGTGACTACCCCCAGAGCAATATTGTGAGTGCTGTGAACTAGAAATAGCTCTCTTATGTGCTGCTCCTGTTAAAATCTCAATTTAAATTGGAAAGAAAGGATCAAACCCAAATATGTGCTCTAACTGGAAAGTCATGTTTCCCTCAAATGCTTAGTGATGGTTCTTGTGCTCCTACATATCCTGATTAACTTCTCTGGTTGTGGCACCACCTTCCTCGCTTCTATTTTTTTATGCAGATGTGCATTAGGTGTTTCTCATGAGAACTGGCTACTGGGGTTTTGAGGAGACCTTACATGCTGTGAATTTTTCTTGATCTTTTAGGAATCTTGGTTAAGAGTTCAAGAGTTAATCTCAACTTTGGAGTAACAGCATGGCAAAAAGGTCATCAGTGCAACTCCCAAAGAGACTTCTCCCCACTTGCTTCCCAGCAAGCAAGAGGCAAAGACACCAGGTCTGCCTTTCTATGTATTTTTACTGATTTTTTTTTTCAGGGTTATAAGGGCTGGAGAGATTTTATGCATTTGTTGTTGATTGCTTTTGGACTAGAGAGAAGTACTTGCAGCTTTTGCCACTGCTGTAATTTCAGAGGTGTTGGTGGCTGTGGCAGCCTGCAGTGGCCTGTGTCTGGCGGAGCCACTCCAGCTGTGCCAAACCAGATTCAGGATTCCTACTGGGTCCTGCCTTCTCCCAGGTCTCCAGAAGCTGTGGGACTGGGAGACGTCGCCTGTCATTTTAGCCTCTTGCCACTCCAAGGCAGAGATTGCCTTACACTTGTAGCTTATACAGCCTCAAGCACAATGTCAGCATTACACATTAATTAATAATAGTGGCTTATATTGCTAATCACTTAATTATAAATTATGTCTGCTGGTTATGCCTGCCATCACATATTACTTTGTAGTTACATAGACATACACATAGTGTATCTGGGCTTTTGTAAATCAGCTTGTAGTTGTTCAATGAAACAAAGGCTATGCCAGCACATAAATCCGATGTAAACTGCTAATCATTTTTAAATGAAGACAAAGCAATCTGAGTTTTAAATCCATAATGCAACAGAATTACAGTGCGTGTGCCTGAAATTTAGGAAGACAACTTGCTTTGCAGACGTTTCAATTGTAACCAAAATTCTGACGTTATGCACATTACATGGTATTTTACTGAAATCACACTCAGTGGCAGATTTGCATAAATGAATGTATTGTATTTTTTATAACTGTGAAAGCTTTAATTACCTAAACTCTAATTAGGCTTGCATTTTTTAGAAAACACAAGATATTAGCTTATTTTGTAGTTGGCTCAACTTTAATGTTTTCCCACATTTGTAACTCATACGTAATAAAATTCTATAAAAACACAGGGAAAACAGAGAGATGAAGGCATCCCTGGTATTTCTAGAGCTGATTGGTTGTTTCTCCTCGTGGTGCATTTAAGCATCAATGCATTGAAATTTTCCTGAATGCTGCCCTAGGGCCAAAACCACACCTGATATAATTTTGTTGCAGACAGATTTGGTAATGTTGCCTCAAGGATGAATCTAAACAAGTATATTTTGATAATTTCTAGATATAAAGGTGTTGTGTGAAGGGGAGTTATTGATGATATTATTTTATAGTGGAATTTATTTGGTGTTCTTGGAACTCTTGCAGAGTTCTACAATGTTTTTTTTGTGGAGCAAAATGACAATATTGTCTGGGTACTTGTCCTGCTGGGATTGGGATTTCAACAAAGATTTAGGCACACAACATAGATTTTAAAAGGTTTATCCCAACAGGACTTTCATGTGGTGCCTTTCATAAAGTGGGAAAAATTAACCACATATTTACAACTATCATTAATTGTTATTACCCCTTTTACCTAACCTATGAAAGAAGTGCTAATCCATCTTGTGTTAATTCTGCTGTATTTTCTCCTTTGCTTCCATGTGAACACACCTCTTGTCTCTCTGTTAGGATGTCCAGATTTTGCCCTTTCCTGTGTCATAAAGTTGTGGCAGTCACTGTGTGGGTAGGCTGCTGTAACATGCTTAAACAATGATACTTTTGCAGGCAATTGAGAAGCCTGTGCTGGATCAGAGCAGGCAGCCCAGCTTCTCTGAGGATGTGCTGCTGAGAGCGTGCAGCACCTCTGTTCTCTCCTGCTGCTAAGGCAGGTCTACATGCTGTTGACATGCTCGTTGTGGAGTGTAGCCTTCCAGATGCTCAGGAGTGCTGCTTTTCTAAGTCAGAGAGAGGTGAAGATGCCTCACCTCTTAAAGGACTGTGTTGAGAAAATTGTATAAATCCTCCAGTTTTATTCTAGGCGTCGCTTGCAGCACCGCAGCCCTACCATTGCCAGAAGAGAAAAAAAACCCAAAAGACTACTAATATCTCAACCATTATTACTACTGAGGGTTTCAGCTGTATTTTGTCAGGAGGAATGAAAAACAGGAGCATCATATTTATTTCTGTAATTTCTCCTCCCTTTCTTTTTTAATCCTTTAACATCTTGCAGCAGAAAGAACTGAGGAGTTCTACAAATAAATTCTTTAGATGAAAAGTAAGAGATGTAAACATTTAGCGTCTACAGGTTACATTTCTTGTTCTCTTCTCAAACCTCAAGGCTCCCTTTTTAGCATGCTGACTGTGCTTTTCATTTAAGTAATTATAGTGCTTTGGGAGACATTCTTCTCTGCAGCACTGGTGGGGATATGCCACAGTTTGTGGAATGTTACTGCATTTGTGCTAACATCAATTGGAGTGATGGAGGACACCTTATTAAAAGTGCTTTTCTTCTTTCCTTACACATCACAATACGGTCCTAAACATTTTATTTTGAAGGCATGCAGATACCTGCGACTGCAAGGTATCACTCAAGCTTCTGTGCCAGGGCAGACCTGTGAGTGGATTCAGTGATGTCAGCCCTGCTTAGAGCAAACATGTAAAGGCTGATCTTTAGTGCAATACAACACAAACAGTCTTCAGAAGCACTCAAAATCCATTCTCTGTGTCCCATTCCCAGCCACCTGCACAGTATCTCTGGATATTCTGCAGATATTCTGTGTGTGTTTTTGTGTCCAGCTACCAGCTGGCTGAAGCTCCTGACATGCTCCCATGTAGAACTACTTGAGCTCTGGTAATTCTGGCCTTCAGATGGTGCAGATAAACCTATTGGGAAAGATGATCCTGAGGAGCATGTAGTGCACAAGTATATCCATATCCTGTTATTTCATGTGGGCTGTGGTCTTCTAAACTTGTCCTAAGGGTGAAGCCTACTGTGAATGGAGTCTCAGACCCACAAAAGGACTTGTACCTGATTGCTATGAATCCGGACAGAATTAGTTCTTCTCTTCTACAAGAGGTAAAGCATCAGCAAACTCAAATAAGGGGTGGTATGTAGCTGTCTACCTGTCATTCTCAGCAAATGAGTCTTTTTTGTTATATCCTCCTGGATTAACTAAGCAACATAGATAAAGGTGGGGAAATGAAATCAGACCTTATGGTATGTTATTTGACATTGATACTGCATTTGTTACTGTTTCCAGACATTTTCAGACAGATAGAAGGAAAGGGGTAGAACTTTTACTTCAGAATACATGAAACATGTGCGTTTTGAAGAAGTAATATTAACATTTTGTGTTTAAGTGGAATCTTTTTTTTTTTTTTTAAGCCAGAAATGAATGTCAAATGGCATAGTCAGCTTGAAATCTGTATAAACAAGTGAATTAAAGCAGGTTCAGTTCCTAGATCTGCTTCTTAGGCCTCTCAGTAACTTTTGGGTATTATGGTTTCCAACTCTTCTTGTCCTTAAGTAGTTTTATTTTCTTTGTTCTGTGAAAAGCACCAAGGAAAACTTAGTTATATAGTGAGAAAGCACTGAGTAGACCAGGAGCTAGTGCATCAAAAAGCTGACATGTTAAAGAAGATTGTATTAGAGAAGATTGTCCCACCCTAATTAGCAGAGTTAGCAGAATGTCCTACCCTTATTTGGAGAATTTTGTTTGCAACTGTGCATACAAGAAAAACGAATAAGCTCTAAGAAGAAAAGCTTCATCCAGTATTGAAGTCTCAGCTATGGCACTGGGACATTTGGATTGATATATTTTATCCCTCCGGAACATTTTCATTTTCTGCACTAGTTCTGGCAAGCTTTTTGGCCCCACTGCATAGAAACATCACAGTGCCACAGTAGCAAGTGTCACAACACCTTTTTTGGTGGCACAGTGCCCACATAGAGTTTGGCAGCCTAAAGGTAGATGTGCAAGTTTGTTGTAAAATCTAGATGGAGTTCATGAGCTGGCCAGGGAGAGACCATTGCAAGGTGCTGCCCTCCAGGCACAGATTCTTTAACTGGCACTGTCACCCTGTACCTCAGCTTAACTCAGTACCTGACCTTTCTCTCAGGACCAACAACGAAACAGCAGTAATTTGATACTTTACTGGTTTGTAAATTCATCCAAAACATTGGAGTTCACTTTCCTTTTATCCTGCCTTAATTTCTTCATCTCTTTTCTGGTAGGATTAGATCCTACACATCAAGCTAGTCTTAGGCAGGGTGAGAGGAGAAGACACTCTTCATGCCTCTTCTTAAAATAATTCTTGTTGCAATATTCAAGATTAATGGGGATAGTAAAAGGATGTGAGGAGAGCCTAACTCTGTAGCACATTAGTTAGCACACATACTTAGGAAAGGAAGGTTGTGTATCAAAGACTGAAACGTGTAATAGAAATCCAATGCTGCCACTACACTAGAGGTGTGCCTTCCTCCTGTAGCCCTGGTGTGTAGGAAATGGTGAGTTCTAAGGAGGTGGTTTTGTATGGAAGGCCCTTCCAGCAGATGTTCCAAAGGTACCTGTAAGACCATGCTGATCTTCTGAGGTAGATGGAAGTATGTGGGTGCCTGCTGGGCCAAAAGTACTTGATCCCCATTGAGTGACTGGGCCTTTTCAAGACAGCATTTTATAGCCATGTATAGAAACAAATTTGTGGAAACTGGGCAAAACGTAATGCAATTGATTGATGTGCCAAAAGACTTCTGGGTGTTGTGAGGCTTATATCTTTGCCATGCAGGCGGGTTACAGCTTTCCAAATACTGTTGTGAGTCTGGTCCAGAAGCATTGAGTTTTCTACCAGTAAACTGCAGAAAGTGTCCTTATCTCCCCAAGGAGTTCAGTTATTTTGCCCCATTATCAGATAAATAATTAACATAAAAAGGACAAAGAAAAGTTTAACAGTATCCCTTTCAGACTGCAAGCTGCTAGGAAAATATAATTCCAGATTGATGTGGGATGTTTTGACAGGCAGAGAGGAAAAAGGCAACATTTCAAAATTGTAGGTAATTTGTGAGGAGATGAATTTGTGATTTTTCCAAACTTGGTTCTGAATGGTCCTGAGAAGCCAATAGGAATTACTGATTCCCAGGCTTTCTGAGACCAGACCCTAGGAGCTGCACCTGAGTCCCCTAAAAATTGAAGATTCTGAAATCAGTGTGAGAAAAAATTTTGGCGGAATACCCTATGTCACACAGTGGGCTTGTGCCGAAGCCAGGGCCCAGCATCCTTTCTCCAAGTTCTCGTAACAATAAGAACAACCTCCTCAGCAATTGCCTTACAAAAGGTTTGAACATCAGGTTACCCAGAGACATGAGCAGATAGTAGAGCAGTGATGTACAAATGAAAGTCCTACACTTTGACCTCCAACCACATGAAGCCCCATTACAATAAATATCCAACAACACATCCCTTTCCACACCACATGGATGCTGCCTTAGGTACAAAGGTACTAAAATGACTGTTCCATGTAATAAAACATGGTGGGAGAAATTATGAAGTATAAAGTGAGGTTATTGCCTTCACTGCTAATTAAAGTTTACTGTATCTTCTTGCAGCTTTGTTTAATGGGCTCCTACATATCATGGGGTGTTTCTTTAAAGAAATAAAAGAAAGCTCTTTTTAAGGTCACTCACTTGACCTCAATTCATTGTGTTGTGAATGCGGTATTGTAGTAGCACATATTGTGTGGGGTACAACACCATGTGCTGCTCCAAGACTCCTGTGGTAGCTAAGCACAAAGGGCTGCGTTAACGATGATGTGTCAGCCTTAGCTTTGAATTTCCTTGCTTGAGTGCTAGTTTTCATTACTGACACATAATACATGGTGTTAACCATTTCAGCACTGAACTGTGCACAGGGACACACCACCGTTTGTGCTTGGAAAGGGCCATTTCTGAAGTGCCAGTGATCTGAGGTACAATTATTATTTTATTACTTAATGGCACCAATTAGGGCAAGCATTGTCAACTAGCACACAATGATCTCAGCACCACAGTGTGATATTACTATTACAATGAGTATCATAGCCTGATACTTATGTCATATAGGGAATAAAAAGCTTCAGGCTTTTTTTTTTCTCTGATTTGGCAAAAAAATCTGTATTCTGAAGTTTTCACTTTGTGCCTTCATTTCCTCAACAGATAAATTCTGTAAAGCTCTTTAAATATTTTTCATACTTTATGTAACAATTCCTACAGCAAAAATAGTCTTAATAGTAACTCATACAGCTCTGTTCTTTGATGGCTAAAATCCTTGCTTATTTTCTGTTTTCTCTTCAGTCCTTTTCCCAGTCTGCTAGCTGAGTCTAGATCCGTGTTTACATCATGCATCTCAAGCTGCAGCTGCTGTGGACTCTCTTGTTTGGTGGAACTCTGTTACTTTGGTATCTTGGCTCTTTATCTGGCTCGGGTTGCTTCCTCCTCAATACATGTTCCACTCATGAGGCGGGTGATCCAAAGCCCATTGAAGTAAATGGAAAAATTGCTGTTGATTAAATTATTTCACATCTGCACTCCCTGGCTCTACCAGCTTCTTCTATTGTCCACACATCCTGATTCACAAATGTTTTAAATGACAGCTTTAGGAACATGAAAGCCTTTGGGGCAATGGCCTAAAGAGACAGCAGAGGGTAAAATTTGTGAGCATTATAATGCTAGAGCTGTAGTGCTTCCATTAGTCAGTGCTGAGCACCAACTGAAAAGCCTGCTTCAGTCAGGCAAGGAAGGCTTGCATTTCACACACACAGGCAGCTCCCATCTCAGAGTGTAGTTCATCAGGAGGATTATTTCTTTCCAAGTGCAAACTGAGCACCAGCTATGCTTATCCTCCAGCCCTGAAAATCACTGGGAAAAGCTGGGAACATGTGGAGGGAGGAAACCAGCTCGTGTATACCTGATCTGCTGTCAGGATCACAGATTCATAACAACAGGATGCCTATACCCTTCATTTAGGTGCTGCCCCCAGTTACTTCTTTGAAGTGACTTCTTGTGGGGATCCTTTATAGGACTATTGTAATTTATACTGGAATTTCAATGGACTTCTCAAATTGTTAAAATGGTAGCGAGAGGTATCAGTAAACCTCATTTTCAGATGACAGTAGTGAAAATTGAAGTACATTTTCAAGATGAAGGAGCTGTTTACCAACATAATATTTGGAAGCAGACAGGAATGCTGTGTACAGTTATGGCAACATTTGGTAAAGGTCACATGCACTTAACTGCTCAACAACTCAAATATAATTCTCAAAGTTTTCTCATTTTTTTTTTCCCTCTTTCTCTCCTGTGCCCCTGTGCCCGCTGTCTCTGGAACTGGAGAGTTATTTCAGGCACAAAGATCATGAGGTAATTACATACAGCCAGGCTCAAATGTGGGGATAGAAATTTGGCACTAGGAGCTCACCTGTCCTGAGGAGAATGTTTATTTGGGAGCTGTTTAAAGCCTGATTCCCAGGCTTTACAAATCTTTTGATGTGTGTTGTGTTAAGGCATGGATTCTGCTTTACCAATGGAACAGATGCTGGTTTGTATGCCTGAATTATATAACTTTGTACCAAACCTTTCTGCTCATTGCTAAAAGAATAGCAACATCATTAGAGTTATAAATATAGTTACCAAGGAAACCAATCTATCATAATTGGTTATCCTTCATTCTTTATCCCAGTCTCTTTCTGTTCTCTATCCCATGGCACCTGTGTTTTCCCCCCCAGTTAAACGATACGATAACCTGCTATCAGACTGGCTAACTTGTTGATCTGCATCTTAATAGAGATGGATAAACCTTGCCTCAAAAATTTAAATCAGATTTTCTTTCTTTTACCACTTTCATTTTTGGGGTTCTCAGGGGCATCTGTCAGTTTATTGTGCCCAAGCTAATGAGGAGTGACTTGGATTTCTAGTATTTCCAAATTCATGCACTGCCACTAAAAACACAATCAAGGAACAGAGGAAGCAATTCTTGGCTAACAGTTGGAATTATCTCCTCTGAAATGTTTAAAATAATCAAGGAAAAGAAGATGTAATATCCTGTGATGGAGGAAGGAAAGGATTTGACTTTTTTTGCCAGGACCTTGAGGCATTTATTTTTTACAGCAATTGTCTGGGGTGATGTTTTTGGGTGTCTTTGGTCCCGATTTCCTACCCGTGTCACAGGTGTAAGCCATGCCATTGATGAGATCAATGACATTATTTGCACAAACGGAGTGAAACACTTTGTTCTGTGAGGGCTTATGGGAAGGCTTCCTTTCCTTGAATTCCCTTGCATTGTCATTTTATTAAGATAGGTGAAAGCTTAAGCTTTAACTGAATGTCACATCAATTTTATTATGTCTGTAGGCGTCTTTGTTTTTAAAATTCATGACAAGTTCCTTGCAATACATTTTTACTACATTACAGCCACCTGTTCTACCTTGGTGGGTGGCTGTAAATCTGGGACTGTCCTTTCGTGTGTGTGCACATGAATGATTGTTTCTTTACACAGCGTATTAGGAGCTTCCAAAATATATTCATAGCCTGGACCATTCTGGGGGGACATGTGCATGTTTTATGGATGGGCTTTCCTTTTCTGCTACCACAAAAGGATCACCTGCGGTCCCAAAGAAGAACTTCTTGTCCTTCCCATGGGCCACCATATGCATTTTATCCATTCCTAGCCACAGTCAGTTCACTTGTCCTGTATGTTGCCATTAAAACAGTTTGCTCCTAGAGCAGCTTCAAATAAATAATTCAGATTGGTGTGATTCCTGACATGCCTTTACATTTTATTGTCAATATCTGGCTTACTCAAAGAACATTAACTATAGATACTATGCGTTAGGAAAACATGCAAGCACTTCCTTAATGTCCCTTTGGTGTTTCTGGGGTTGGATTAGTTGAGGTGTTAGCACATGGGTTGGACTCAATCATATTTAAGGTCTCTTCCAACAGGTCATTCTGTGAATTCTGTGAAGAGCCCTCATGGAGCTCATGGAGCTTCCATGGAGCTGCAGACAGACCGGGGCAGGACTCCACTTCTTCCTGAAGGGAAGCCCACCTGGCACTGTTGTGCAGAGGTACAATTGACTTGTGGGGGTGAGATGTTGAATGTGAACTCAGGATGACCAACCTTCTGTCCCTCTTGTCTAGGTCAGGCTTGGACCAACCATCTCACATCCATGTGCTGTAGTTTCCTAATTTTCAAATGGAGATACTGATATTTGATATTTGCTCTCTGCATTTTTTAATCCTGTCAGTTTAATTGCTACTCTTCATTGATGTGTGACACCTGAAAGTTCCTGTAAAGTTATTTGTTTCAATACTGTAGCTTTTTGATGCCATTTAAGTGCCAGAGGCCTAAAAGATAAGTGTGTTTATTTAATGGGAAGAACTACAAATAAACAAACTCAATACATAATTAGAACGCTGGGCCGATTTCAGGTGGAGCCTTATGGGTTTGTTTTGTTCATGGCCAATGGAATCTCCTGGGGGCAGAATCTTCTCCCTCTGTATATTTGTTTTTAAGAGCTGAAAAATAATATCATTATGCAGAGGCTGTCCAGTCCCTTGTACAATATTGTTAACCCAAATTCGTGGGCCACATAGAAGGCTTGTGATGATAGAAAGCAGTCTCAAGAGTCAATGCTGCAGGCTAGTCTTTTATTAATCTCTGCAAAATGAGGTCCCACAGCAGCAAATCACCCAGTGCTGACACATTTAGTGCTTGTCTTCCCTAGTTCACATAAGGGGAAGAGCTCTGCATCCCCATTTCTGAGAGAACGAGGTGCAGCATGCGCTGTGTCTAAGGAAGAGGTTGGGTTTGCCAAGAGCACCAGATGAGACATTGATGAAATCCTGGGAGCGCCTGTGTACTTCTGGTGGTGTGGATTGTAAATCACAGTAAGGGATGTCGATGCTTTAATTATGTGTATGTGATGGTCTATGTGTTTGTGCTTGTGGGTTTTTTATAAGTACGGTAAATGGAGAAGAGAATCTGGCCTGGCTCTGAGGCTGCTGCTGCTACTGGCGAGGCAGGAGAACATTTTGGCAAAGCAGTATATTTATTTTTTTTAAACCTCCCTCCACAGCCCCTCCTGCTGTACTATATTTTTCTTTTTTTTTCAGGGTTTTTGTGTTCCTTATCTGAGGTGCTGCTGGGACTGGCCGTGTGCTGCAGCTTAGTGAGCTTTTTCCCATTTATCTGGTGTGGTTCCCAACCTATGATTTAACCATGGTGTGTGCAACAGAAAGAGAAAAACAATGTTTGATCTGCTAAAATGTACCTTAAGAGCAAACACACACACATTGATGAAGGTATCAGCTGGGTTCTGCCCACAGTTATGTCAAACAAAGTATGCTAGGAAGTGCCAACTTTCCTTTTGTGCTGTGACACCAAGCGCTGCCAAAAGATATTAAAAAGCTTGCGTGAACTAGGTGATGGCAGCTGTAACTATCTAAGTTATTGCCTGGCAGCTGTAATGCTTCTTCAGTGCTGCTGGCTGCTTTTTATATTTGGTTCCCCATTTGTTTGCCCTTATTCTAGCAACCGATACCACCAAAGCAGGCAATCAGTGTGTTACAGCACATGGCCACTTGCTACTGCAAAATAGGCAGCTTAGTAGTGGCAATTGAGAGACTCTCATGCAGCAGCTGATATAAGTCATATTTCTTTTGGAAGAGAACCAACCTAGCTTTTTTTTTTTCTGTTTTGTTATGTGTCAGTGTGAATCCAAGAAACCTTAGATGAGCTGATGGCAAAAGGCAAACACACACACATGCACGTACACACAGACATTCACATGCATACACACAAAAAAATGCAGCTTTCCGTGTTCTTTCCGTGTTGGCTCTAAATGTGCTAGAACAATATAGCCAGCTCCCAGCCCCTGCCAATCCTACATCTGCTCTCTAAAACCTCCAGCAAATAAGAATTACTGTGGGGTTGTTTAACCAACGCTTACAATATACACACTTTTCATTTTTCCATCACTTCTATCTGTACACTGGTGGCAAAGGTTCGAGAGATAATGGAGAATGATACCCACTGGGCACTTGCTTTTTCAGTGCTGTGAGGTGGGGCAATATAAAATGTTTTTCATTGCTGTGAGCTTTTGGGAAATTGTCTGTACAGTGGGGAGTGGGTTTCTGCTGCTTTTTTTTTTCTGCTGCTTTTTTTTTTTTTTCCCTGAGGGGAGGGCTTTATATCTTTATATTGTGTTCTTCTTTTGTGTTTCCTCTTTTCAGTCATCTCTTAAATAATTCCTACAATCCATGGATGCAATATTTCTGGGATACATGTTATTTCTTCTATCCTTTCTCAGACCAGTTTTGAAAATCCTACAACATGATAATATTTTCACAGCGTGATCAACCTCAGAGCAATTTCTTCAGCATGGAAAATGTACTGAAGTAGTAGTTGCATCTTGCAGAGGATAGGGCAGAAGATCTCAGTGGAGCTTTTAGATTTTTCTTCCTTTTCTGTTTAGGCTCAGCTGTTACAGAGACCTGAGACAATTGCATGTTGTCTCACAGTAATAAGACACCATAATAATTCTTTCCACCAAAGAGTCCCAAAGCATTCATGAGTGTTTAATTACCTATTCCATTTCACAGATGAGGATGCTGAAATGCAGAGCAGTTAAGTGATGTGACAAAAGACACCTAGGTATTTGATAATGTGACTTGAAAAAGAAACATCGTGTTATTAATCCATTTTGAATCACAGAGACTGGACTGTGCTTACCATGATTGTGACTAAAGAAATCCACATTGCTTCAGAGCCTTGACTCCAAATTAATTACTTAACTGTTGTTTTTTACCCTCCTAGTATGCTGTGAGTTTAGAAATCCCCAGTTAACTCTAAATCTACTTTGTCTCAGAATTTTGCAAGACAAATCATCACTATTACTTCAAAATGCTGGAGAGATTTGCAGAAAGTGCTGTAAATGGTAGGGTGTTGTTATGACTAGGGGAAGACTCACATCTGGCATTACAGTTTATACCGATCCTTTAGTGTGTACTCTGGTGCTAGGAAAGATCTGTGTTGACCCTCTAAATTTTCTGTTAATTTCTCTCTATGAGGCGAGATCTATGGGAAAACATAATTCCTGCCTTCTGTTGCAGGAGTCATACCTGCCTGCAGCAGTGAAGTGTGCCAAAGAAGAGGGCGTTTATTTTGAGAATTTAGATAAGTTCTGCTAGTTCAAAGTTCTCTTGGACTAGGTGGAAACCTGGACATGCACAACAATCTCATGTGGAAAGTCTGGCATAGCTTGAGGAGCAAAATCACCTGTGGGGTCTGTGAAGCAGCCCTAAGGGGCTTAACCTCATGCCTATCTTCTTCCAGAGGGTTTTCTTTGCTGAAATAAGCTAACTTGTTCTCTAATTGCCCCAGCACTTGCTTTTTTTCTGTTCCTTTTGTGGATCGAAAGCAATGCTCATGAGTCAGATGTGTGTGTGGGCAACAGCTCCCACAAAGCACCAGTGGGATGAGCCTGTGTCTTGCAGACTGAAGAAAGTGTTACCCTTTATATCCCACACATATCAGAGAGGCTGGGAGCACCCACCTATAGGTTCTCAAACCACTCTTGGCAGCAGGAGATCTTCTTTACCTCTTGGTGTTCTTGACTTGCAGAAAACATGTCATTCTTGTTCTGTCCCCTTACTCCACTCTGGTGAGACCCCACCTGGAGTACTGAGTCCAGCCCTGGGCTTCTCAGCACAAGAAAGACATGGGTCACTTGGAGCAAGTCAAGAGGGAGGTCACCAAGCTGATTAGAGTGATGGAGCAACTCTCCTACAAGCAAAGGCTTAGAGAATTTGGCTTGTTCAGCCTGGAGAAGAGAAGGCTTTGGGGTGACCTAATTTGGCCTTCCAGTACCTGGACAGAGCCTACATGAAACATGGAGAAGGACTTTGAACAAGAGTCTGTAGTGACAGGTTAAGGGGAAATGGATTCAAACTGAAAGGCAGTAGGTTTCAATTAGATAGTAGAGGAAGTTTTTTGTTGTGAGGGTGGTGAGGAACTGGAACAGGTTGCCCAGAGCAGTTGTGGATGCCCCATCCCTGTAAGTGTTCAAGGCCAGACTGGATGGAGCTCTTGAGTAACTGGTCTAATGGAAGGTGTCCCTGCCCATGGCAGGAGGGTTGGAAGGTCGCTTCTAACCCAATCCAGTCTATTACTCTGTGATTACCACTCTCAACTTAGAGATCTGAGGCTCCTGATATGTATTTAGATCATCAACAATTGCTGATCTGTTCATCAAATCTTGTCTGAGATGCTTTTAAAGTAGTATCCTGTCATCTAAATTAATTACCAGAAAGAAGGTGCTTGGTAGGGAACAATGACTTTGCTTAGATTTTGTTCCTTTGTCTTCTTTTTGGCATTGTTGCTTTCTCTGTGATTATAGAACAATCTAAATCAACTTTCACCATTATTTGCCATTGCTAAATGCAGAATGGGTTACTTGGATCCTCTTGCATCTCCATTTCTTTTTCTCAAACAATTCCACAAAATCAAACACGCAAATGCTTTTTTCTGACACACTCATACCATTGTCAACCCCAATAGATTCAGTATTTTTTTTTCCTAGAGGCTGCTTTGAGCCATTCCTTTCCTCAAGAAGTGCATGTGTGTGTGTGTATGTGTGTAATGGAAATGCTGACAGACCCTTAACTATAACAGCACGAAAGGCGCCACTAAAATAACAGTGGAACAGATGCTGTCACCACTGCCCCTGGTGGGGAAAGAAGATGAAACAGAAGGGCATTAGAGTTGGTGGATGGCAAATTAATCCTATTGTACTAGCAGCTGCAACCACCAAGATGCTCGCATTCATGCTTAGACACTTCCAGTACACCAAGCTCTAGTAGGGGTGGTTGGAAAGGATAAGGCAATGAAAGGTCACTGGAACTGTTTATATCTGAACAAGAAAAACAATAATAATCATAAAAAATGTTGGTGAATGTTCTCTGCTGTGACTAGGCTCTTTTCACTGTGGCAACCCAATCTATCAATCTGGTATTTTGAGACTCTCAGTATTTCTTGAATGCTGAAGTATAATGCCAATGTAATTGTTTTCTTTTTTTCCCCTGCACCCAAGCTTCCATATGCTCAAACTCTGATTTTAGATCATTTTTTTTAATGCTTATATTAGCAGGAAAAAAATATCACTGTTATTTTTAGAAGTGAGTAAGGAAGTTATAATTTTCATTCTTAAGACAAACTGGTTGATTTTGTGGGGGTGTTGTGGAAATTGAAACTCAGAAAGACCTGTGACCTTAAATTGTTGGATTAAAAAAGGAATCTTGTTTCCAATGAAGTGGATAGTGTAAATCAGAATTTTAGGGGCTCAATTTATCTCCCCAGGATTTTTTTTTTTTGGTGAAAACTTGTTGAAGGGAGCTGTGCAAACAATAGCTTGTGTAAGCCAAAGCTGGCATCTAGCAATTCTTAATGTCTGAATGAAAGTGCCTTTTTTTTTTTCCCCTTCACAGTACGTGTTGCCAAGAAAACAAGGAGTAGTTGCTTTAAGCATTTACAAATGGTAATGCACCAACAGCTGGTCTCAATCCAACTGAGCTATTGTAGGGGTATTAAAAAGACAGGCCAGAGTTTGAGATCTCCTGCCAACCTCCCTTGCGGAGTTAGGGAACATTTTACTTGGGAAAAAAGGTCTTCTCTTCCTGCCGAGATCCATGGCTGTATTCTCCTGCAGAGCCTGAGCCCTGCCTGGCAGAGTAGGCAAAAAATACATTGGTAGGCCAAATGCTTCATTGACATGAAAGTGCAGAATCTAATAGGTCTCCAGTTAGATTATTTATCTCAGTCTAATATTATTGTCTTCATCTGTGTTTTACACATTTTGTTTGTTAGATGAATAATTTTTTCATGTGGTTATATTTTTATAAATTTTTTTGCTGTCCTAGAAAAATCTTTCAACTTAGTGAATATAATACCAGTATTAAGGAAATAAAGTTAATTTTTCTGAATTGAAGGATTGTTCTAAAGGGGATTTAATCTGACAGACTGTTCTGCTTTCTGCAAAAAGTACTCACAATCTTTTCTCCATCCAGCAGGAATTATAAAATATTATTTGACTTCTAAGTTTGTAGGTAACTATAATACTTTTTAGAATATAATTGCAGATGAAATATGTTTACAGCAAATGTACTAGAGAGAGCAATAAAAATTACTATTTTTCATGCTAAAGACCTCTGCTTTTAGCAGTTCATTTTATATATGCTACCTTTTCTGAATAGAAATGCAATGTTTGGCTTTTCCCTGAAAGATAAATGAACCCATTTGTTGATGTGGCACACTTGAGCTGGACATTTATGTGAAATAAAAGGGGCCAAATTAATTGTAAAACAAAACACCCCCATCCAACGAAAACAGGCAAACAAACTATCACATGAGTAAATGTGAAAAATATACATTTTCCTTTCTTTCTAGAGATATTTTCATTTCAAGGGTGTTCACAGAGAGTGGCACAATGCCCACTTGTTTAGGTTTGTGTGTGTGTGTGTGTGTATTTATTTACTTTTTTACAATCATATGGCTTGGTTCTGTTTTCCAGATCTTGTCCGAGAGCTGCTATTCGAAATAAAAATGTTTGTATCCATTTCCTCATTAATCATTGTAATACAACCTGCTGCAGCTAAATGACAAAACAGATGCAACGATGAAAATTAAAAGTGATGGATACTTATCTTTGGCTATAAAAGCTGCTAACAATTTAGAGAACTAGAGTGCCTTTTGGAGCTAGAATGTGGCAAATGAGAGAACAATAATATGGCTAAAGAGTTTACTGTTTGTAAACCAGATAACTGTGGGGAGGCTGCATTGCTGTCTAGCACCTGTTTTATGTGGTTTGTCTTCTCTATTGAGTAAGATCAAGTGAGGTATTATTTTAAAGTCTGATATGTATAGCATTGTTAGAACTGGATGTAACCTAACCCCAACAAAACTGCTGGAAACATGACCTTGCTTCTGTATGCTGTTTTGAACTTGAAAATAGGCCTCTTTATTTTTCTCTACCACACACACTGGCTTGGCTTGGTAGCTTTTCCCTGCAAAATAGGGTCTTTTTCCCTAATGAGAGCAGACCTGTTGTGATATGAAATATACTTTGGAAATGTCATACTATAAATCTGAATTCCTTATGGGTTTTTTTGTGAAAACGCTATTTTTTTTTTCAGTGCATTTTGTGGGGATACTCACCCTGAAGGGTGTAAAAATACAAGGGTCAGAGTCTTAGAGTGAAAATATTTATGGCAGCTCCCTTGGGAGCTCCGTTCTTGTATGCAGTAAGAAGTATTCTCTCATCCATCTCTATCTCCTCTCCTGCTGCAGCTGGGACTCTCAGAGATTGCTCTGTGCTGTGCTATGCCTGTGATTTGGCTGTAGGCTTCCAAAATTCTCATATACAGCTCTGAAATTGCAATCAAAACCTTCAGGTGCATGCAGTGATTGTCCTGTATGAATATTTTTAAATGCGAAAGGAAGACATATAAATCCTTCACATTCACTCATATTTGAGAGAGCTGGAAAGAGGGTCTCTGAAATCACAGAATAACAGGACATTCTGGGTTGGAAGGGATCCACTTGGATCATCAAATTCCAGCTCCTGATCCTGCACAGGACACCCCAAAGAGTCACACCACGTGCCTGAGAGCATTGTCCAAACGCTCCTTGAGCTCTGCCAGGCTGGTGCGGTGACCTGGGGAGCCTGGCCCAGTGCCCAAACACCCTCTGGGTGAAGAACCTTTTCCTGATATCCAACCTAAACCTTCCTGGCACAGCTCCAGGCCATTCCCTCAGGTCCTGTCACTGGGCACCACAGAGCAGAGATCAGCGCCTGCCCCTCCTCTTCCCCTCATGCGGAGCTGTAACTGCAGTGGGGTCTCTCCTCAGTCTCCTCCAGGCTGAACACGCTAAGTGTGGCTTCCCCTCTAGATCCTCCACCACGTTCACTGCCCTTTGGACAAGCAAATAGCTTCACATCCTTCTTACTGTGCGGCACTCAAAACTGCACACAGGACTCGAGGTGAAGCTGCACTTTTTTTCTCTTATGAGACACTGTGCTGATGGGATGAAGAGCAGTGTAACAATACAAGTTCTGTTCATTGCTCATGCTCTGCCTCAGATGCAACTTCTCTCAAAATATTACTTTTACCCATGAGATCTCAAATGTCTCTTGAAAATGGAACAAAGATTGTGATTTCTCTATTTTCTAGTATCATAATTTATTTGTTTACTGCCTTTAATTATTTCCTTCTTTGGAAATAGAAGTGTTGTCTTGCAATGCAGAAAAACTAAAGTGAGGAAGGGCAAAGCCTCTTAGGGCATTTTTAACAGGCCTGGAAACTATTTTCTCCAGATAGCTGGAATCCACCCTGGGGAATCTAAGGTGGTGAGTATCTACTTGTCAGTAAGGAAGAAGTGATATCAGCTACTAAGCAGGAAAGAAGAGAATGATGTGCAAGGGAAATTATTAATAGGAAGTGGCAAAAGATAACAGAAGCAGAGAACTTCTTTTACTTCCTCATCTGTCACTAGGTATCTTACACTGTTTGAATTCTTTTCAGATCAGTTACGAAGTTGCTTATTTCTCCATGCATCACCAGTAGTCTGTTTGAAACACGTTGATGGTCTTACTACTGGCTGAAAAACCAGAAAATCCTTCCTGGAAGCAGGGAAGAGAGCATCCCTCTGGATGTGCAGCAGCTGTACCTTTGCATGAAGAGTGAAACTGGCCCTCATGCTTGACTTTAACTCCAGTGGATATCCTATCTGCCACGACAAGCTGCAGTAAGAGAGGTCACAATACCAGACTTCTCCCCATTCCCATTGTGTCAAATCATGCCTGCAGCCCTGTGTCAGCAAGCACCTGTGGTGCTATAGCCTGGGGTACACTTGGCTCCAACATCTCTCTGGGAAAAGAGTGCCTGCTCTTATCCTTAGCAGCACAGCCTTCACTTGGGTGTAGTCAGAGAGCAAATCCTGATGCTCAGTGAAGCCTGTCCAGTGTTAGCTGATGGTGGTAGAAGTGTCCCTGCTGGAAGCTGCTGCACTCAGATCCTGCTCCATGAACTGAGAGCAAATGGCTTTGCATGGTTTTCCTGTGCATAACTGAAGGAGCATCTAAGTCATGCCATGGTGTCCTTAAATCTTGGTGTATTTATCACAGTTGAGTCCACTTTGTGCACTAAACCATGGCTCACTTGCCATCAAGCAGTCCTGATATGAGCTGGTTTCTTCTGTTGAGCTGGTTCCACTGTTGAACTACAAATCTGCTAATTCAGCAATTATGGTGTGAAGTATTCCTATGGGTTGGTTATTTATCTTATTTCTTAAAATAAGTCAAAACAAAATGTGTCTTATTGGCACTTTCGGGAGCCATCCCATTTACAACATCTTGCTATCCTTTATCTCATCCTGAAATTTCCCATTACCTAGCACAAGAAACGACACTTGCTTGAAAAAAATCCAGAGTTGTGTTTCCTCAGATTCAGCAGCAAATTGAAGCTGAATGTTGTGACTTTTAGAGCTGTTCTCCCCACATAGCAGAATGACAGAGCAATGAGGAGGCATTGAAATTAAGTTATTTACAAGGGAAAATTCTGGTGATAATATTGATATTTTTGAGGACAGAGAACATCTTTGTTATGTGAATACATGCTTAGTATAGGAGATACCCTACATTTATTGGCCAGCTTTGAAGAAGAGCCATAACATAAAGCAATAACAGCATCAGCTTCTGAAAATTTAGAGGCATCCCAAAGATTTACTCTCCAAGATATCAGCAATCAGGACTTCAGAAACTTTCTAAACTTCTGAGTACATTGTATTTAATAGTCCCTCATAGACTTATTTCTCCATTAAATTTTCTGGAACCTATTTATATTTCTGGCTTTCACAACACCCTGTGATAGCAAATATCAGAATTTGTGTTGCATGAAGAATAATTCTTTAAAAAAAGCTTTTCTATCCAGTAATTTCATTGAGTGCCTGTTGCAGAATTTCTGAGAGAGAGAGGGCATGATTTATATCTGGAGTGAGAATTGAGCTACCCCTCAGACTGGGCCCCTGATAAGCGTCCTTGGTGGGGCCTGGAAGCCTTTGACACAGTAAGAAATTAGTTGTGGTGCAGTTAGAAATTATATTAAGGTATACAAAGTAATGAGCTATCCGAGTGTGAATTAGGGTAGAGCTGCAGTGTGAAAAGCCTGACCACCTTAAGGCAAAGGTAAACAGTGTTGGCTTGCCAATGAGAGTGCCTTTGTAAACTGTAAACTATATGGAAGTGTATATAAACTGCCATCTTCTCACTAATAAAGGGAGAACGTAGCATTAACCATATTGGCTCAACATGTGTTCTGTCCTGTCCAGCTTTCCTGTCTTATGAGGACCCTGGTTTCGAGTGCCCCGACACTTTGTACTAACATAATCATTCCCTGTTCACCTTCTTACTACCATTCATGCTTTTGTAAACTTCATCACATCCCTCTTTTGCTGCATTTTTTTTCCAGTCTGATGAGCTATAATCTCATTTCTCACTTCAAAAAAAGGTCTCCTGTACATATGGTCAGCTATTCCACCCCTCTTCATAACATTTCTGTGCATTCTGTGCTCTGAGATAGAGAGTAGAAGTATTCAAGATGCAGGTGCACTGTGGATTTATGCAGCAAGAGGGATTTTATTTTTCCACTCTGTTTTTATCTAATTTTCTTTCCTGGAAATTCCTAAAAGCCCCTCTGAGCATTTCTGACAGCAGTTGGCACTGAGGTAACCTTTTACAATTATTCAAAGTGACTCAAAGATCTCTCTCCTGGGCAGTGCTGATCACTATGTACCTATAACTACCCACATGTGTTAGTTGCCATTTGCCACCTCTGAGTTTCATCTTAGTTCATGACATCCTTCAGAAGCTCTTCACAATTAGCTTCAGCTCTGGCTCTTCTGAGCAATGCTGTATCGTCAGCAAACTTTGTCACCTCACTTGTACTGCTTCCCCAGCTTGTTTATGAGAATAGTGAAGAACGTACTTGAAACCTTTTTCTGTTGGGAAAACTAATTGTGCAGTTTGATCTCTGCTATTAATTTCTTATTCTGGGAATGCTTGGCTTCACTGCAAGTGGAGATGTTCACACTGTTTTGACCTGGTACTGTCTTAGTCCATATGCTCATTGAATACTTCAAAAAATTTGTGAGGCATGACTCCTTTTTGTAGAAATTGTTGGATCTTTCCCTAGAACATCATATTTATATGTGTTTACTAATTTTATTAATCATATAGCAATTTATCTGCTGCAGAGGTCAGGTTTCCTGATCTCTCATTCTCTAAGTGTTCTATGGAGCCCTTAGGAAGCACACCAATATTTTCACACTTTTGCCTATTCTTTCTTCAGATACTGGGGCAGAATTGAGGTCTTGGTTACAGGCATCCATCAGTAACTTAGTAACATCTTTGTTTTGGAGCTCTTAAATATGTATTTTCTAATCCAAGTAACCACTTAATGTTAATTTATTAATTTATTCTAAGGACTCTTCAACTCACCTTTTATTTCCAGCTGAATCTTTTTTTCACTTTCTTTAATACTTTTACATGAATTTTGCTGAGGTAGCAGCTATTGGAGGCCCTCTGAAAGCCTGGAAAACAGGAGGTGTTGTCCCCAGTAAATTGGAAATGTCCTGGACTCTTTCTGGGCATCTGTGCTTTTAAGGGTAGTGATTACTACAAACAATTCATTACTCTCAGCAAGGTCTTCTGTCAGCCTTTCTGTATTTCTAGGGGGAGTTTGCAACCTCACATTCTGCTTCTGCTTTTCAGGAGAAATTATGTGTATCAATAAGTTCTGTTTTGTCTGTTTTCTATACACTTCAGCTGGGGCTAGAACATAATATCTTACTTCTTGCTTATTTTTTCATTGTGGATATTGCTTTTAATTTTAATGCCTGTGTCTATTTCCAGCACTGTTGGAGAAACGAGTGTATTTTTTCATCAAACACTTCTCCAGTAAGTGATTAGTATATTCTGTTTTGGGGGTTAATTCTGCTCCTTCTCTAGGCTAGTCTTTACAGAATTTTTAACTATTCTCTGTGGTTTGGAATAGAGCTCATTTAAATAAACAAGAGCTCTGCACCGTTATGTGTTTTATATTTGTTTACATTGCATTGGTGTGAGATGGATCCCTCTCCAAATGTGTGAGGGGATTTTTACACCTCGCTGGTATTCCACTCTGGACAATCTTTGCAATTGTAACATTACATGATGAAAAGTACATTTTTGAAACAAACTCCCCATTAGTTTCAACTTGGCTTCCACAGTTATTTTCACTCCTAAGCAAATGCTACTAGGATTCAAATCAGCTGTACACAATTTCCAGCATCATCATCTTGATCTTCCCGCTTCATTTAGGGATCTTAATGAAAATGCAGTTGGCTGCTCCTCGTGCATATAGACAGGACCTAATCATCCTGAAGACACATCTTTTGGCAGAGCAACTGATCTAAGTAAATCAGGATGTCTCTGATATTGGTGGACTGATGATCTATGTTTTTACATTGATCAAATATCTCCTTATAGCTGTACTTTAAATCAAGCAAAGTCACTTTGTAACATGCCCTTAAAAATCTTGCCAAATAACTTTGTTATTAAGAATTTCTAAAAATTCCCCCTGCATTTGACTTGTTTTGATTTCCAGTTCAGACATTCTGTACCAAGTACATCAGGTACATTATCACATTTCTTGGGTCATTCTCTCACTAGATAAAAATGGATGGTGAAAAGCTTGCATATTTTTAAAAATTATTATTATTTTAATTCTGCAAGTATTTGATCTTAAATTAAGCTTGCACAACTTGCAATATCATAGCCGATGTATTGACTACTTGTAATACCCCATGAGAGTTAAAGACTAAGAGGATATTGTCTGATATAGACCCTCATTTAGTTTTTCTGTTCTGCATTAATGCCTATGTAAATAAGGCATTTCACAAGTAAATGTGAAACACTTCTGTTTCTTAGGAGTCTTTACTAAATGTTTCTTACATTTCTCAGTGCTGAAAGGAATGTTTTGACTGTCAAATTTTTCATGCAACATTTTTGCACTCCCAAATGACAGAAAGAAAATGCTTCCAACTGTGGTCCAGTCCTACATAAAGAACACAAATCTCAGGCTGCTAAGAAAAGAACTTGTCTGCCTACAAGATCAATTTTGAACTTGTTTGGGCTTCCCCAAAGCTTCTTTAGAGCCTGTAAGCAGATCCTCTTTTGCTTTAAAATTGCTCTTCCTAAATCTTGGTAATATACAAATTCAACGCCTGACAAGTGCTCAAGAACCAAATCTGACTTTGGCCTAAGGGATTCTCTGCCAGTAACTTTGAGATTTATTTAAAAGTAGGCAAGTCTGTCTGTCTTCAGAAAGACATAGCAATGAGGAGGCACTGACATTAAGTGATTTACAAGGGAAAATTCTGGTGATAATATTGATGTTCACAGTTTCCTGGCTTTCAGTCCTGTAATTGGATCCATAAGCAATTCTTCCTCTATCCTGTAGTTGTGCTATCCTGGCTAAAAAAAGAGGCCAAACCATGAGACTGAAGCTCAACATCCCCAGAAGTCAGGAATTAACCTGTAGATTCTCTCTTAAATAGAAGCAAAATATGTCTGAAGTAAAATATGTACAGATCTCTGAAGAGTAGTTTGAGTTTTTATTTTCTCTACTAGTTTTTATTTATACTATTTTTTTGTGAACTGTTTGATGTTTGTGAGTCTGGAGAGGGGCGGGAAGTAGGTTGGTCACCAACCAATGACTGACAGTTGTGATGAGAAAAATTCTGGTGATAACTCTTCAGCTGGGCAGCCTTGGAGGAAAAACAGATGAAATCACTTTGGCTAAAATAGATGTCTGTAGCTTCATTAAATCTCTCACAAAGAAACAAACTCTTGCCTGATAGTTTTTACAAAGGCAGGAACAGCGAGAATGCCAAGAGAAAGCTCAGTCCAGACCAACATTTCAATGGCATTTCAGTGCAAAATTGCTGATTTCCTCCTTGTGCTGAAAGAATCAAGAGCAATACAAAGTCTCACGCTTAGAATATTTTTTAATATATTTTTCCTCTTTTACAGTCAGCTTAAACTCAAACAGGAGGCGAATGGTGGATTTGAAAGTGCAGCTTTCAGAGAGCAGTGAATCTGGCATCCACACAGTGCGTTGTGCTGCCAGTCCTTTTAGATGTATCAACTCATGTGCTCCCTCCTGCCTTACGAGCTGGGGCTCTCTGTGCCCTGATGCTGATGCTCTGACAATGGTATCCCCAGCTGCCTGCACCATCACATCCTTTTTGGTTTGGAGTTACAAGAAACAGCAGATTGGAAAAAAACAAGTAAATGTCAACTCTCTGGACTTAAAACTCATCCTTTCTCCTGAGGATCTCATTGCACTTTTTATAGCTAGGCCAATATTCCTGGAAATTATAGAATTAGATGTTCTCACCTCACAGGTATAAGGAACCACAAGTTGAGCAGCTTGCCTCGGAGAATATCTGAAGAATTTTCAACCCAGGAACAGATTCACCCATACTTTGTGTTAGTCAAATAGCTGTTCTTGTCCAGAAGTTCTCTGAGCTGGGGTCTGATGAGTCCAAATTATGAATCAAGTAAAATAACTTTTATTGTTGCAGGGCAACTCTTAAGGGGAAAGCAGCTGCCTTTTATCAATATGAGATTTATGATTAGGAGCTTAGGACCTTTGAAAATCAGGACATCTGCTAGTATATAACATCCTGTGCTCAAATACAGATTACACTGGTTTGGGATCTCCAACTCAGCTGTGGCATGATTCTCATATATTCTAACAATGATAAATGCTCTCTAACAAGGAAATAGAAAAATACATCTATTACATATCCTTTGCTGTTGTCTTTCTGAACCTGGATAGCTCATTTGTCTCTCTGGTTCCTCATGGATTCAACCATTCCATCATGCTATTTCTTTCTCCTGTTATTTGTAGACTTTGCTCTTCCCTAAGCTGCTGGTTACCCACAGTTACACATGATCTACCTATTCAGCTTTGGGTTTCTGTTTTCCTCCTTCTCTGATAATTCCTCTCCCTCCCTCTTTCTCCCTGTTCAAATTTCCTTGTCTGGTCCTTCCTTTGCTTTCGTATCTTTCCACCTTTTTTTTTTTTTTTTTTTTTTTTTTGGTGCTTGCACCTCTTCAGTCCTCCCTGCCTTCATCCTGGGTGTATCCTGTGCCTTCAGCCTGTCTCCCGAGGAGGGCTGAGCCGTGGTGATGGCACATTCCTTACAGAACCTCACAGTTACTCAGATGTCAAAGTCTCCTCAAGTGTGCTGAGAAAGCTGAGGAAGTTACTAGAGCAGGAGGAGATCTCTGAGTAGAAAGTTGGAGGTAAACTAACTAACGTGTGTAATCATGTGGTAACAGGGATCTGCAAGCTCTGTGTCTTGTGAGACTATCCACTGAACCCCAGCTAAAGCATTTTGGATTCTCATAGTTCCAATGCACAGCAGCCCAGAAAGTGGGTTAGGCAGAATATTTTGCACAATGCTTTGAAATAAATGAACTTGTATAATTAGCAAATAAACTTTTCCACCAGCTTGCCAAAAACCCACTTCATTTTCCTGCAGTGGTTTCCAAGGTCAGCTGCAAAATAGTCATTTCACTTCAACCTGCTTCTGATAAGCTTTTTTCTCTGATTAATATTACGATTTTTTCTCTGGTTCCTGGTCACTATCTTTTCTCAGCACAGTCTCTTGGCTTGGATGGCATTGGCAGGGCTGCATGAAAACACCTGAGCTAACTGATTACCTTAGGTAGTGAAAGTACTTTTTACAGATTCCTATGTTACCTTTCCAGGGCTAATGAATTCTTTCTTTCTCTCTCTCTCTCTCTCTCTCTCTTTTGTTCTTTTACAGGGGTATTAACCTGGGAAACTGTTTCTTGTACCTGTGCTTGACCACTGAGAGTTATCTTGAGTATTTCTCCTTACAGAACTACTGTGCTCCATCCTTGTCTCCATAGATCTCTGAAGCTTCTTTCAGGCTATTCTAAAGGCTGGCTTCATATTTCTCTTCCTTCACAACTCTTCTGAGAATTCACTTCAAAGACTCTTAGAAATGACAGCTTCAATGACAGGTAAAGTAATTAACCTACTGATAAAAGTAATTAATAAAAAAACCTAAACCATGTTTTATATTCTGAAAACTGGCCATAATCAGACTAACCATTTACTGATTCTTCCTGTATTTCTATGTTGTCCCTTCTTGTCTCATCTAATCTACATCATGGCTGAATCCATGCTTGCTTCTGTGTATTTTTGTGTATTATTAATGCACATGGGAGGCCTGGTAATAGAGCATGTACGTGTGATTTGGAAAATATATGCATGTGAATATTGCCTTCCAACTGAACTAGATCCAGAGAGAGAGACATGGGAGGCAGATCTTCTGCTCCCGCAGCTAGTGTGTATATGCAAAGCACCAGACTGAAGGAGCATCTATATTACTGCTTGCTCAAAGCAGCAGAGACTCTGTCATACATAATACAGAGACATCATTACTAATATAAAACACTGCTGGGGAGAAGGGACACATGGGCGGGCCAAGATGGCAGATGGCTTTTAGTGGCATGCTGCTTTCAGTTCTTCTACCTTTGTAATTTGTGCAGTTTAAAGCTTTTGGTTACTGTTTTTATTCTGCTGTCCATTGGCCCTTGTGGGAGTTTTTGTTGTTGTGTGAAAATGCAGTGTATTTTTAGTGAGGGCCACAGCCAATCCTAAGTGTTGTGTTCTCCTGGTGACTGGTGTTACAAAGGCAGCCTAATCAAGAATAGTTTTTATGATCAGCTGGTTTGCTGAAGAATTGATGAAAAGAGCAGTTGTCCCGGCCATAGAAGCTCTGCTCTGTTGTACTGCAGGGTTTTGTGGCTGCTCTGTAAGGCACTAGTGCTGAGGTGGAAAGCTCTTTGGCAGCTAAAGAGGGATGGTGGACATAAAATATACCTCTAAGAGAGGCAGTTTGTAAGTGGGGAGAGGGATGTATGGGAGCATCTTCCCTAATTTGCGCAGTGATGGAAAAATCCTTTGAGAGGCCAGGAACATGAAGGAGCCAAGGGGTGCTTCCTGAGCTTTAGGAATGGTGTTTAGGAAATTTGGGGCTACTTCTGACCCTGTTGTGTGGCTTGACCCAATAGTGGAAGCACAAAACTGCTTTTAAGGAACACACTGCAGAAAGGAGAAGCAGGAAATGGTGGAAATTTTGTGAGGTACTCTCTCTTCTGCTCTAAATTCTAGACTGAAGAAATTAAAAAAAGCTTGGAGACAGTTTCATGGATTCTTCAGAACTAGAAAGAAGCCCAAGATGCAAAGCCTGCTATTTGGATCTCTCTCACTTTCTTCTTTTTTTTTTTTTTGTGCAACCTTTCTGAATTTTCTGATACTCTGCTTCCACATCTGATTTTAATCTTTTATTTATGTGAAGCCCCCTCTAATTACAGCAGGTAAAATCAGCTCAGCTAAGCATAAGCTTTATTGTACTGCAGTGTGGTTTTAACCTTTACACAGTGTTCATTTTCAAGGCAGTTTTAATACCAAACCCCATTTGCACAGGTAAAAATTCATATTCATGTTACCAAATGTGGGACTACATATACTGAAAGGCCAATGCTCAAGCAAGCAACCTTGCTAAGGACTTTGGTTGCATTTCTGTTGCTGAATGGGGTCAAACCATGAGAAATAACAAGAACTTTAGTTCAGACTCACAGCTCAGAGGAATTTTGAAATATCCTTTCATATGTATGTTAGTTCTTCAGAGCTCAGATGGTTTTTTCCCACCTGGAGCCTAGGTGAATTCTTAGTTTAGGAATTTTCGAGGGATGTTTTTGGATTAATTTTTAGACTTCAGTGTATTATATTTTTATCCATTTCTTATACTCTCAACTTACATTCTAAGTGGATTTTTTTCAATCAGAATTTGAGTGAACATGAAGCAGGAATGTAACAGCCTCTTTTCAACTGTATTTTCAGGAGTTGTTATAATTCACAATGCATACAGTAGCTATAAAAAGACACATTATATTTTCAAGGTCTGTCACATTGTTTACAATGTGAGAACATAAAAACTCCCTGATGTTTCCTGATAAACAGTCAGACCCAGTAGCACTGCTGAACAACGGGTTAGGTACCTCGGGTGCACAACCAGCTTCAGGTGGAGTAAGAAGCCAAGGGTATAGAAACAGACTCTTTTTAGAGGACAAGAGTGTACTTCAATATCTGCAGTTTCAAATGCTTGAATATATGGGTTAACAAAAACATTTCTGGTATTATGTGGTCTACCACTGCTACCTTCCAGGCAGTCAGTCATCTAAGCAAAATTTCCACATGAGTGGTTGCTGAAAAACACAATGCCCCTTACCCTAGGGTGAATCCTAATTTTGTTAAAGTCAATGACAAAACTGCCTTTGCCTTCAATGGGGTCAAAACTGGTGATGTCTGATTTCCATCTGAGTTTAGGATTGGAGGTATCTTTCAGGAAAACAACTCAGTCTTCCACTTTAGGACTTGCAGGTTTTTCACCTTCATGGCCAGAGAGTTTATCCTCCTCTGAATGTAAAGCACCCATAGAAGATATAACTGCCCTCCTCTTCAGAGGTCACTGTTTCCTCACTCTTTAAATTGTTTTAGGGTTAGTTACACAACTGGAAATTGTGGTTTCAGCTGGGATATTTGACCTGGAGTGAACTGGGGAGTGCTCACATCTACTGCATAGACCGTGGATAAAACAAAAACCAGGAGGTGAGATTTGTTTGTGAGTGTTAAATGCTATGTCAGGAAAAGGACGTGTGCCTATCGTTTGGGTTCTTAGAAGAGTGCCACCAGCTTGTGGCTCCTTCATGTGCTGAAGGCCACCACTTAGCAGAGCTGTGAGCACAGCTGATTCCTGTCAGGAAGAACTTTATATGGATAGAAGGCTATGTGGGGTTTGACAGCTTGCCTGAACCAAATCTTTTCCTTAAGGCTGAGTGAGAACTTTGTCGTTGGGGTTTTACATTCATGTTGGAAAAGCTTTTCTTGTGCTCCTTCTCTGCTGGTCCTGGTATTCTCACTGAGCTGCTGCCACAGGCTGGGGCTGCTGGTGGGATGAGTTGTCAGCAACATGTTCTTGTGCTGCATGCTTTGTGCACCTTCAGAGGGTAGGAGGTATCTCACTACAGCTGTGTTGCAACAATCACATATGGCTTTTTCTACTTTAATATGTTGTCTGCTTGGTTTTGTTAGTGCTTCAAAATGATATTTCAAACAGCAAACTTCCCAACTTTTGATACAGCGTTTCTGTACTTATGTTTAAGAGCCACCCATACACTCCAAGAAAAACATGTGTGGTTACACACACACAATAGAAACTGAATTAGCACTTACAATGAGGTGTTTTCCACAGGTTAGTGCAAGGCCGTGGTGGGCACAGCTGTCCTCAGGTGCTGGTGAATGCTCTGGTGTATGGAACCAGACTGGTGTCTGGTATCTGCCATTTTGATGCCCCTGCAGGGTTTTGTTTATTTCTAAAATGGAAGCTGCTGGGCTCAATCACTGGAGAATGGTATAAATCAGAGTAAACTAGAAAAAATGGAAAACATAACAAAATTGCTGGAAAAATACAAAAGGACTCCTTCAGCAGGGCTCAGAGCCTTAATTTATTTAAAGAAAAATTACTGAGTCATTTAGGCAGTAGCCGCTCTGATCCCTTGCATGTGCAAATGGCTGACAAAGGCAGGCTTCTAGATTTGCAAGTGACAGAAATAGTTTTGTTATGCAGTATGTATTGCAGGACTGCAGGCTCAGATGTGTTTTTTAAAATACAAGATTTCTCCTCATTTTTATCACATAGCTCTTCCACACTAGAATGTCCTCTTTTTGTTATCTGCTGCATACCTGTGTACCAAGTAAACACGTATAGTTGGCTGACCAAAAACAGTTTTGGTATCTCTGATCTAGATCTCCCCCTCTGTGGAAGAAATCTATTCTTATTTACATGAACATTTATGTAGCATACAATTTACTTTCAAAATGATTCCGTAACTCCATAATTCACAAGACTGCGCCACTTTGGTGCCAGCATTTCTTTTGCATCTTGTTTGTTTGAAAGAAGATTCTTCTGGCATTTTTTGAATTATAAGTTGGCAAACAAGAATTTTTTTCCTCTTGACTTCAAAGCAAACACAACAATAAAGACTTTACAGGTAGATCTTTGTGGGAAGCCTGCTGACACCTTATTTAGTGTCTGATTTTAAATTATGAGAAGAGTGAACTTGTTCAATGTACTTTGTGCCATTCAAATTCTGACTGCAAGATGCCCTATCCTATTAGAGCAATGAAACTGTGGCCCTTGTGAATGCAAGGCAGCTGGGATCTTGAGGCTGGGCTTGTGGTAAGTGTGCCACAGCTGTACAGTGGGAAGATGCTGACCCCTGTTCACCCAGGAAGGTCCTAGGGCTTAGATGGAGCCGTGTGCTCAGACCAGAAGCTGGCAGGGAGCGCAGAAGCAACACCACACTTCATTTTGTGGTACCTTTTGGGCTGAGTGGGTTGATCTGCATGCTTATTTCCAGGACAAACTATTGAAACAGCAAATGCACAAGGGATGTTTTGGACTCTTCTGTCAAAATTTTTAAGTCCAAATTCAGCAGCTATCCATCAGACAAGGTGTAGATAGTGGATCTTGCCTGGCTGCAAGGAGCTGGACCAGCAGATCTCTTGAGATTCCTTTTGGCTGTAAACTTACCTAATTTTATTGTTATAAAATGATGAAATTTTGGGTGAGAACAACTGAAAAGGAGACAAATTCTACTAGGTGAGCAATAACAGAAAATGGAAACGCTTCTCATTTTTCCTTTCTTTGTCAGGTGATTGCTTTTAAAATGTGCAGTTACCATAATACTGTCATCCTTTCCATTATAATTTCCTTTGTGATTTATTTGTGTTGGGTCAAAAGGTGACTCAAAAGATTGGTGAAAATCAGTGATTTACAGCTGGTTCCACCAGGGACTCAACTTCTCAGCCTCAGAAAATTCAAGAGTGTTTTGTATGACTGGTTATATTTGCAGCTGTGATCGAAGTGCATCAGAGGGCTTGGCAGCACGTCCTTGAAGTGATCAGATTTTGGGCTGTTCTGTGCTATTGTACTAGGTTGTTGAACATTTTTGGTAGAGAAAGTTTTATTGCCCAATTCTGGGCAATTTTGATTGTCAGGTGCTGGTGAAGGCAGTTGAATTGTGTTGAAGGTTGTGGCTGGAGATGCCACAGCTGGAGTGTCAGGATCCTGCCTGTTTATTGGTGCAGAGGGTCAGAACCTGATTTGAAGGTTGCTAATATAATGGGCTGAGCTTTGCCTGGGGAGTGCCCTGAAACTTTCAAGGTGCAGCAGGCACAAGGCACACCAGCATCCAATCCGTCTGGCATGACTGCTTCACATGAAAGGGAAAAAACCGCTTCTAGAAGGAGGTGCTTCCACCCTCATATGGACACAAGGTCAGCTTGACCTATCATCTATTTCTGTCTGAGGTAAACAAAACCACTTATTACCAAATGGCAGCATCCACACAGGTGATCAATATGGGGAGGTCTGCAGCTCGTTCCTTTTGTGAACGTAATAGTCTCCTCTGTTTTCTTTCCTTTGATATTTTCATCAGAATAATGCAGTCTGACAATGTTTCTAAGTTACTGAGAACAACCAAGGGATAAACAGTTCAGTCACCTTGGCCTCTTTCTTCTCCCAGAATTAAAAGAGAGGCTAGCAGTTACTATGATATAGTATTTTACTCATTGACTTTATTTTGAAGGTTCATAATGTGGAAGCTATTTAAAAAATCAATTTGCATAAATGCTTTTTAACAACAAAAAAAAGTTTACTCTTCCTTGACTTATTAGTTTGGTTTTTTTACATAGCAATTAGATACAATATCTTGTGTTCTTGAGCATATATGCATATATATTCACACACACATGCACAAATGCATGCATAAAACTTGTCTCCTGTAGCTGGAAACAGTTCAACTGAGAAAAATTATGTGCACACCAAAACAATTGTGATTTTTCAACAAGATCCCAGTGTTTTCTTTGTAAAAAACTAGGATTGGAAAAACATGAGGTTTTCCTGCCAGATTCCATTCATTTTCAGCAGGAACAATCTGCTCCTCTCAGCTGAACGTTTTACAGCAAGAATGGCTGGAACTGAGGAACCAGCTCCTGTTTGGAAATAGTAATTGTTTTTAATGAAAATGCCTGCCTACCATTTGGAGCTAATACCAGAACCACGATTCCACTAGGACAAAGCATCAGCTGGACAGAAATATACAGTGCAAGAGGGCAAGATGTCACATTACCAGGAAAGCAAAGGAGAAGGTCTTTCTTTCTTTCCTGCTTTTTCTTTTTCTCTCCTTGTCTGTTGGTTTCATCTGCAGTTCCCTAAGAGATACCAGATAATAAAAAGGGCAAGGGCCAAAAATCACCTGGTGGTGACTGGAGTCATGCCAAACCATTGTATGTTTGAAAACAAAACTGGTGGTAAAGGAACAGTGTGTTAGACCTCCCTGATAGTTAGGGTTTGCTTGGAAAAAAATATAGCCAGCTTGGCAGAAATAATATGATGTACAAGAAGATGGATGTGATTGAAAAAGCCTGGGAGTTCAGCTTTATACAATCCTGTCCACTCATTGCAGAAGCCAACATCTTAAGATACAGTAAAGTGTTTCAAGCAGAGCTAGAGATTCAATGATTTCTTTGGTATCCCTATTTAGAGCCAGGTTTTACTGCAGTTCTTATGACTGGATACAGATTGGGAAATCACAGAAACAGAATATATTTGGCTACATTTAAAGCCAGATGAATATTTATAAGAACAATGACTCCCCAAATCAAAAATCTATGGTTGGACAAGCCCATTAATGGAAATAATGGCTTTCACATAGCATGTTTTCCTTGTCCAGCTCAGCTTTCTACCCTTTGAAATGATGGGCTCTGGCAAGGTTTCTAATGCACTGCACCTCTTCCCGTGTTTTCAGTGGTGTGAATCACCAGCACTACTATTAAAGACATTTCCTAATTAACAACAGAAAGTTAAAGCTGGACCTTTCACCCACCCTTGCTGTTTACAAGGTTTTCAGCATTTACTGGTTTTGCTGGCTCAAGCTTGGCTGTGAAGACCAGGTTTCTCTTTTCTACTCTGACATAATTTTTCTGCAATTCAGTTTATACCAAATAGCTAACAAGCTCAGAATATGGTCTATTAGCACAAGAGCAGCTTACTCTATGAAACTTATTTAGGTTTTATTTTAAATGTAAGGAGTATATTACTTAAAAAGACATGAAGTATAGATTTATATCCATGATAATCTGAGAATATTAGAGAGAACTGAAAGATCTGAAGGGTCAGGTCTTACGTTTTTCAGGTGAGCTGATACAATACAAAATAGATTATAATAGAAATTATAATACATAATATTACACATAAAGATTATATATTTGTTACAGAAATAATAGGTTATAATAGGTTATAACAGATATATGAAATAATAAAAAAAATTACATTTTCAGGCAGAACTTGCTGTTTTATCAAATCAGTGAAAAGGACTATCTAGAACTTAGGCTAAGATTCCATCTATTAGGGAAAATATCTATTTGGATACATCTCAACGATGCTTAATAGGATGATGACACTATCTATTTTCACAGCACATGCAGGATGGCTTTTGATATCAGTGACCATAGGGAACAAAGGCAAACAGAAGTGTGAACTCACTCTCACCCCAATAATTCCACTGTGATAACACAGGTTAATGCTGAGAATAATTCAGGTCACTGTGTGCATCTACTAGACCACATCAGGTTCTTTACAGGCTTTTCGGTTTATCATGCTGTATTTTAAGAAGTCAAAAAAAAAGCCCCTTAATTTGTGGCTGTCACAGAAAGCTGTCCCATTGAGAAATTGGAGTTTCACCTACAAATCTTTGAGTTGTCTTCCTATATATTCAGTGTGCCTTGGAATAGAAAAGAAGGAAATAAAGGTTGTAGCCAGCTTTGAAAATGCTCAAATTTGGTAGCGCAAAGTCTGGTCCTGTGGTGGAACTGTGTGTACTCTTGGGATGTTGCAGGGTAGCCAGCTTGGATGGGTCTAACCCAGGCTTCAGCCTCCTTCTTGGTGGTCTGAATGGCTGCATGTACTGGAGTATTAGAAATATATTCTAAATGGTTGCAGGTACTGGAGTATTAGAAACACATTCTAAGTTGCTTAATTTGCTTAGCAGTTGGCTGTCTTTTAGCCATCACAATGAAAAGCTCTTGGCAAAGTAACTGTTAATATCGATTTTTTAAAGTTTGCTGCTGGGTTATAAAGTGTTAGCCAAACTCAGAGAAAAATTCTGAAATTAGGAAGACAAACTAATGCCTTGGCAGTGTAGAAATAGGACAGAAATCCTTTCAAGAGTCATCTCCTCTTTTTCTGAGTTTACTGACAACACAGAGAGAATTGTGGGGGTGCGAGTAGATACCCTTAATTTGTGACTGCTTTTTAAGAAGGACTTACAGAGCAAACTGCATTAAAAAGTGGTGCTTATATTTGCTTACAGATCTGATCTGTTGATTTAGGATCCAGATTTTGCAATTTAACCCCAAAGCCACAGAAAGCTGCTCCCAGAATCCTCTAGTTGAACATACTGATGGGCCAGATGTAGTGACTTGGCAGGGAGGACTCAGATGAACAGAACAGTGTCTTGGATTGAACTGCTGTCTTGGATTCAGCAGGAAGACTTTTCAGCCTGGATTGCATCTGCAGCCCTGTACATTTGGCAGCTGATGAATCTTTGCTGTAAAACCTAGGCCCTGTGTTCAGACAGGATGTGGAGTTATGGAATATACATTTTGGTTCAGATGCTTGGAGTTTGAGTATCTGAATACCATAAGATTGCAATCTTGCAGCTTATCTTGTGGGCAAGCAGTAGATAAAAATTTTATTTTTGTTTTGGTGAATGCTGTTCATCTGGAAAGAAGTTGTTTTGCTGCTCATACCTGAATCAGCCATCCAAGAAGGATGAGTAAATAAGGGTTTTGTTAATAAATCCCAGTAATGTTTTGTTAATAAATCCCATGTATGTTTTGTTAATAAATCCCAGTTTATTAGTTATTTCCTGTTTTTCCCTAGAAAAAACTAAAAGAATATATTAAGAGCCTATTCATAGATTTCTAAGTGGGAATTAGAAAAGATAATAAACTGTGCAACTGCTTCTTTGAATTGAAGGAATTAGACTGATGCTATTTTCTTGTTTGTTGGGTTTGCTGTAAATGGGTATTTCTGCGCTGAGTACTTAGAGATCTGCCATTACTGAGCATGTCCAGATCCATTAATAGTAATAACTTTGTGTTTATTATGTTAGATGCAGTAAACTTATACTTTGAAAGCTTGTAGGAGATTTTGAGGAAAACAATGGTGCAAAATTGGATGCTTTTATACATAATTTCCATGGGTGTTCTTTGAGTTTTATTTGCTTCTGACACTCACACCAGTTTCACACCAATATTTATCATAAGAAAATACCTTTAGGTAATTAGTAGTCAATATTAATAGTTGTTTTCCTATGACTTTATTGGAATTGAAATTTTAATTTCAATTTAAAAGGTACATTTTTCATATTTTGCCATTTTCTTTATTTCTCCTCACTTCTCTTTGATTTTAAAAAGAATTAAAATACAATTTTAAAATGGAAAATACAAAATAGAATAAAAACTTAAAAAAAGTTAGAGATAATTGTGGAACACTGGAGTTCACTCCTTTGGATGGCCCTCAGGAAGAGCCTGTCACCTCTCTATTGATTATATAGGGTCTTAGGGTGGGTATCTGAAGTTAGACTTTTAAGTTAAACAGTGTAAATTCCTCACATACTCTGTCACATTTATGCTGAATTCATTTGTGTATCAAAGCATATGGCCATGGCCCTTAGTTAGGCAACTTTAAAAAGTTTTTGTAGAATAGCAGGCAAAAGAGAAGATATTGTACATTTAGAAATATGGTTGTGAAGTCTCAGACATCATGGGAAGGCTAAAATAGAAAATCCTGGACAGAGTCTATTATGCTGCCACTAAATTATGAGAACATTTTCTCAGGTTCAAGTTCATATGGATAGTTCTACCTTTTTACATTAGGTATTATGAGCCCAAATGCCCTTCTCTAGACTGCTTTCACTACTGAATTTGCTGTCTGTGGAGTAAATCTGGGCTCATGCTGAGGGTTAGGACGATGAAGTCCTTTGTTTTCCAAATGGCTCTTTGTAGGCAGTACAACTGTTTTGCAGTTTTTCCCTTTGCATTGTAATTGAGTCTTCTCACTGACTCTGTCTCTATACTTAGCTCCTATGGGTGAAGATATGCTTCTGAAGTTTGCTTAATAAAATATTTACACAGCCAAGAAACAATGAAGCCAATGTAGGCAAGTATTCCCATACCTTTAGCACTATGATAAAGCACTATGCTTGGACATAGCTGTAAAATATTTGTGAGAACATGGAATACAGCCTGTTATCCAGCTGTTTGGCTGAATGGGAGTATTATCCTTCAAATCAGCTGAAAGTCCTGAAATGCTCAGTGCTATCACATAAATGTCCTACGAAAGGGCACATGTACATGGGTGCTCTTTTCTGGGCATTGCAAATCCTGCAGCTTTCTTACCCCCAGCAAGAAAGTCAGTAAACCCTCCTTTAACATCTGTGGCCCTGGGCAAGTGCAGAGTTGGATGGCAGGTGAAGGGTTAATGGCATGCATGCAGCTGATAATACTTAACTTCTGAGGCAATATGGTCTTCAGGGGTAATTTCCAGGCTGGCTCTGACATGTCACATTTACCATCAAACACAGCTAGGGCCATTGCACATTTTCTTAGGGCTATCAGGTGCTCCTGTTGGTCTTCCTTTTTTTCTGCTATACAGATTTTCATTAACCAGTTGGACTCTGTTTCTACATCTACTTCTTTGAGTGTCTGTGTATGTATGGTAACTCCAAGTTTCCCTGACTGACTAGACATGGCTGTTGTTACTCAATGACTTTTCAAAGAGTATTGAGTCCTATTTCCCCAAGAAAAAGTGGGTCAGGAGAAGTAACTGTGAGAGATGGTGTCAGTGACAAAATATGAAGGCCAGATAGCACTAATTGTAAGGGGAGCTCAGGAGATATTTGAAAGTTTAAATATATAAAAAAATAGAAAATAGAAAATTTTTGAAGTTAATTAGGAGGTACAAAGAGATATTGACTGAAGTGGCTCTGTGGAGCAGTGGAAGACAGCCCCAAATGCATCCCAAGGCTGTGCTGTAGATTGAGGTGGGCAGATGCACTTGCCTTCCTACTCTAGCCTGGGGTGTAGCTGGTTTGGATGAAATTCCCAGGAAGGCAGGGGCCTCATTTACAGGTGCCAGAACTCTGGCATTCTTCTTTGGTCTGTGTTGACACCTGGACACTACATACAAGTCCAGACCTTTCATGAAGAGGAAGGCAGGAAGGTCCTGCAGTCACACCCCTGACCACAATGCAGATATATCTTCCCTTGTGCCACTATCTGCTCTATCAGCTCTGCTCTCTCTCACTGTGAGGATAAACCCACAAGGACTCTGACATTCAGTTTGTCACACAGACCAAGAATTAAAAAATGAGTTAGAATAAAGGGAAGCAAGGTAATTACACTCATCTTCACAATATTCAATTCAGCTCCATCTAGATCTCTAATTTAAGGTCAGCCCAATAATTCAGTGAACAAAATAGAAGTGGATGCCATTAAAAACTGAATATTTACCAGGCTTCAGAGCTCACTGAATATAGCTTTTCTTTACCTTGGTAATTTACTTTCTTATTTGCCAGGCTAAAACCTGAAAAATTCTCCAAATACTACACAAAATATAACTACAATTTGGATTTGAATGGCACCAGTGCTGGTTTTTATTGATTTTCACACACAAACTAATAATTTCAGCTTAATTCTAAAGGGAAATAGTCACACCTATGCAAAGAATTTTCTCAGTACCTGGATAGTCAGGGATGGATTATGGAACCATACCTTCTTGTGAGCCTGAAATTTATTACACTGTATGAAGGTTAGCCATTGAGGCAGGTGAATGAATAGGTGGTCTCTGTTTATTTTTAATCTGCACATTACTTTAGCTGCTCTCTTTGATGGTATTCTCACCAGAGAAGCCAGGGGCTAAGCAGGTAATGCAGCAAAGCAGAATTTTTCTACATTAAAATTTCCTACTGTTACCAAATAGGTCCAAATGCAGCTCCCAGAAGTAAAAGTGATGAATAAGCAAAGCAATGTCATCCAACCTGGAAAACAAAAAGACTAAAAGACATAATCATAAAAATGTTGGAAGTGATGAGTGTCTTGTCTACATTAGAGTTCCCATCAGCAGTAACAGCAGTGGGAAATTTTTAGGAAAATCTCAGTGATATGGAGCCATTAAAGTTGGTTCCTGTAGCTCAGGACCAAGGAATGTTTCTGTAGGGCAGCTTCAGACAGCACTGCTTTGGTTCTGGATTATCTATCCTCTGGATAAATCAGACATTGATTTTCTATGGTTTGAGTCCTTTTAAGCATTCATCTACATGAATCCATCTATAAATTAATCACAACATTAATCTATCAAGAATTTAAAGCTGTTTATTAACTGAGACATGGCCCCTCTTCCTACTGGTGCATCAATGAGCTTCCAGTGCTACCTGGCTGTGACATTTAAGGTGGCTCTTTGCCAGCACGTGGTTCTGTGGCACAGGCAGGGCTCTGGCTCTCACTGAGAGATCTAAATGAGGGAAGGGGAGGCTGCAGGGAAGCAAGAACATACTCAGGTATTAGCAGCATCAGTAATTAGCAAACAGTAAAGAGAAAGCAATATAGAACAACAGGTCATATGTATGGCCTTTTATTTCAGAACTCTCTCTGTTTCAGGACTTGTTGCAATGTGAAAATTGAGCCTTTGAAAGCCCTGCCCAAGGATTCTTCCTTATCTGATGGTGTGTCAGATAAAGAGGGATTTTAGAGGGGTGCAGGAACTGGTTTTCTGGCTCAGCTGACAATAAACAATCCCCTGAATCCCTGGGAAAAAAGGGAGGCAAAAGGTTTTTTTCTCACTGTGGTAAATTCATGGCATTCTGAATCTGAGTGAATGTTGCCTATATATTTCCTCTGAAAACCAATACCTGTTCCTTGAAAACCACTCCTGTTCCAAATGCAGGTAAGGAATTGTTTTTGTGGGATGGGAGGCTGGGGGCAATTATCTTCCCTATGGGGTATGTATGTGTGTATATTTAATATAAACAGGGCTAATATTTCTGTTAGCTCCTGAACAGTATGAGTCTGCAAAAAGACCTTAGGATACCTCCTAACAGTCCCTAGATCTGCAACAGTAGATAAGGGAATAGTTTAAATTGTTCAAAACTAAAATTTTGTCTACAAAACCACTGAAGTATGTAAGTTATCCCAAACTTTCTGGGATTAGTACTTTTTTTTCTTTATTAGCATCAGACAAAGATAAAGCAACAGTGTAAAATAGACAATTGAATGTTGCTTGCTGATGGGACAATTACATTTCCCTCTGTATCTTTCTTTCAAGATGCTGAGGCTTTACTCGGTAGCTGCTCTCAGTGTGGGTGAAGTTGGACATATGGCAAGCAGAAAACAGTGCTGGAACAACTTTCACACATAGCTATTGCAGTGCTTTCCTTGCTAAATGAGGATTTTCTTAAGTTCAGATTTCACAATCAGGTCTCTGGGGTGATGCATTAAGCCAAACTAGGCTGAAGTGTTTGCATCAACCTGTTGTAATGCCCAAGAGAAATCCACCTTTTCCTTCTCTTTTATGCTATGGGGGTGTTTTGTTGAAATCTCTCTGGTCCAATTGATATGGAAGCTAGGGGAAGGAAGAACGCTGTTAGATTTGCTGTTAAATCTACACCAGGTTCATCAACAACTTTGTTCCCAGTATGTTTTCTTGGCATTGTCCCTGAGGGGTTTCTCCGAATCCTCTCTCAGTTTTGCTTGTAGAAGTTCATTATGCTACTGTAAGTTTTAGATTAATTTTCCCATTTCTCAGATCTACAATGTGTTTCTCTAAAGCACCTGTTTCAGCCAAAGCATCTGTTTGAGTGACTGTGTGTACGTTTGTCTTTGTATGACTTAGCTTGTCATATTTCTTTCAATCTCTCTGTGGTATCTATCCATCCGTGTGTCAAGCTGCAAACCAATATTGATTTCAGAGACCATATGTTATCCTGATGTCTACAAGCATTTCTCCTGGTAGTATCAATGGGAGTTCTTCCTGTGGAGTCAGGGCTTTCCAAGCTTGGACACTGCTCTTGATACTTCTTGTGTTGGCTTATTAACTTTTCTTCACAACAGGCAGAAATTTAGGTGCAACTCAAAGTAAAACATGCTTGGTCAAATAGCTACTATTTTGTTGAGAATCACAGTTCACCTTTTAGCAATATTTAACTGCAAACTTTATGAACAAAGCATTGTACTATGAATATGCCATAGCAGTTAATGTAATCAATATACATCTTTTGGCCTGTCTGTGTATGGTGCCTGGTTTAAATCTGCTGAAGTCAACAGGAAGATTAATGTGTTTTTCAAGAAATCAGGTTTATAGTTACCTATACCCTCTAGTTAGAGGAGCAGGGTATTTGGAAGCAGTGCTTCTTCGCCACATCCTGGCACAATTTAGGAAGTATGTGCTACCTTAATCTAAGTCTGGCTCTCCCTCCATGGCCCCACAAGATTTAGGTCTGTCTCAGGTTTTTGGGCAGTCCTGTGACCCTGCTAGCAGGGATGGAACATGCGAGGTGGTGTATGGACAGCACATTCTCCTCTCTGGAGTTCAGGGACTGACTCTCCAGCAGTTTTTGGGTTGTTTTTCTATGAGGCTCAGCCATGTGGGCTTCATTCATTATTCAGCCATGAATATGAACTATATTGAAGGTCACAAATTAATTAGACTCTCTTATGAAGAACCCTCCTCAATTAAAGAATGTATTAAAGTGCCATCTTCCACTGTGAGTGCCTTTGTGCTAAAAGATGAGTGGAACCCTTCTAGTCCTGTCAAAAAGGTCCTCCAGCTACCCCATATTTCCTGGGGTGTTTTTTGTTTTCATTTGGGTTTTTTTGTTTTCTTTTGGTTTTTTGTTTGTTTGTTTTTTTCTTTGTTTTGTTTTTTTAAATATTTTTCTTTTCACATGAAATGCCATGGTCTTCAGCGTTGCACATCTGTAGCACTTGCCTAATTTTAATGTGTTTTTAGCCAATAAATATCAAGAAATTAAAAAAAATAGGTATTTCTTCTGACACAGACCTTTAATTCACTGTATTTAGAGATAGTTCTTTCTCAAAAGAGATTCTGGAATGCAGGCAAAAATCTACCACCTGCAAGTGCTGGCTGGAGGATGGCAGGCCATATCATAGAATATCTCAAATTGGGAGGCACTGATAAGAATCATATATTTGATAACCAAATACATATCTAAGCATAGACACAAGACCCCAGCGTTAAACTTCAGAAAGAATTATGCTTCCCTTAGCCCAGAAGAGGAAAATGTTGGGGAAAATATATCAGTTTTAGTCTATCTCTTCAAAAAGGCAGAAAATCTATTGCTGAATGGTTGTACCTACCCAGCTCATGGTCATACCTAGCCCTTGGTCATAGCTACTACTGCAGGTGTAAAAAAATACAGGGGCTGGAATCACTGGGATGAATACACCTTTAGTCATGAAAGTCTCTTCAGTCTTGATTTGTTGGACTGTTGGGGAAAATTCGTCCCAGACTCTTGCAGAAAATTAAACTGATACTTCTTCATAGCACACAAAATGGGCATCTAGAGTCATTAACTTCAGGTGTGCACAGGCCTCTATGCAAAAGACTGTAAAATAAAACTTTCAAAGAGAATAAATCCTAAAGTGCTTATTTCTGGGTTTTATCACCTGGTCAGCATTAAGCTGTTAACTTGTAGTCTTTTGTTGATTGCATTTAAGTATTCACATTTCTGTGGTGGGCAAATACTCTATACAATAATATGTTATATGAGAGCTAATGAGAAACACATGCAGCCTACTTAGTTTATTTTAAATCATCTCTCAGGTTTACCCACTGTATCTGCCGTGATGAAAACAAACTAGGATGAAACAAAATCTCTGTAAAAGGTAACACAAGTCCTGGGTACCTCTGAGTGAAACATTATGAAAATACTGTCTTGCTTTTGCTTATCTTTGCTACCATTTTCATTTCTTTATCTGGTTAAAGAAAGAGAGTGCTGGTGGTGGAGGAGGAGGAGGATGGGGTGGGTTTGGGAGATGGGGGGCAGGGAGCAGACCTACTGAATAACATGCTCAAGAGCTCTCCTGCACAATGAGATTAGCACGATGTGATCATTTTGGTGCCAAGGTGCTAACACAATAATACAAGCGAGTTTGCCAACTTTTCAAATTGAATGTATTTGATTATTTGCTTTTAATTAGTGTGAGTTTTGGAGTATGTACAGGATTGTTAGAGATACATGAAAAGCCTCCTATGGCAGGAGAGTGTATTCTCAGTAAAAGCAGTACAGCATTGTTCTTTTTTAGCTGTGGAGAATGAGATTTAACAGCTATGTTAAATGTTTTAGCCCATTTCTATTGTGCCTCCGTTTCAACCTATTGGCAAGCCCAAGTGATGCGGGAAAATAAACCTCTCATTTGATCTGAATGTTGAGCACTTTGCTATAAGAATTTCCAGCCTACCTTCAGGATACAGAAAATATCACTGTTTTATTTACAGGAGGCTCCTACAGTTTTCCCCCTTAACAAGATCTTGAGTAAATTCATGCTGTCATTTTTTTTCCCATGCAGTGCTCTCCTTTATGTTCATTTATCTTGAATATTGTTGTCAAGATTGTAGGTATTTAAAATACTTTTAAATGGCTGAAAGAGATTGCAGCTCTGTAGGAACTATAACAAGATAAAATATTTATTTTGACCTCTTTCCCTTTTGAAGAAGGAAGGCAGAGCAAAGGTGTCTCAGGGATTGTTTGGCTGATTTAGCACTGGCTCACTACATGACCTGCTAGTCACTGGGAGTAACTCACCTCCCTGGATCAGGAGATGTGTCAGCAAAAGGCAAAGTAACTCCTTGTTCAGCACAGATTGTAGGTCAATGTCCATTTCTCAGTTTTCAGCATTACCTGCCTTAACCGAGTTCAGACTCTTGGGCTTCCAACATCCAAAGAACAGGAATAAGAAAGACTCAACACATTCTGTGTGTAGTAGCAGAACATTCTACCTATAGTGTTCTTCAGACAATTATGCACAGTTATATATGCACACACATATATATTTTTTAAATACTCTCCCCTTAAACAATAGAGAAAAACAAATGGTTGACAATAACAATGGCAGCAGCTCTCCAACAAAAGCATGCAATTATTACAATTACACTATCCTTGATTAGGCTCCCATGCATTGCATTTCAATGTAATTGATGTTGTAGGTTGACACATTGGACACCAAATATTCTCGCCTGTCCCTTCACTCTTTTGTTTCAGAGCCTGATTTGCATTTTCTATGCTTTTAGTAATGAAGACTTAGCACTTTTCCTCCATTAGAAAAAAAAAGAGAGACACAATAATCTGCAACTCGGCACTTGTTTAAGGATTCTGACCCTCAAAAATACCACTTTGCTTCACACATTAGCTGCTTACAAAGAAGGAAGCTAATGTATCATCTAATTGGGCAAACCACTGCATCTGATTTCTCTCAATCAGACTATTAGCTTCGTAATTACCCATCTGCCTCATGTGGAAAAACGGCAAGGCGAACACCCAGCTAATAACATTCTCAAGAGCTCTCTACCACAATGAGATGAGCATGATGTTGTGGGATATAGTCCCTAACCATTTAAATGCCAAGGTGGTCTCACAATACAGTGTGAGTCTGCCAACCTTCACAGTCTGAATGTGCTTAATTATTTGTCTTTAATTAGTCTGAGTTTTGGGGTCTGTTCAGGATTGGTGATGAAAAATGGACGTCAGGAAATAAAGCCTCTCGAGCTCCCTGGCAGTCTGTTTTGCATGCTCTTGTCTGCTAAAATAGCGGTATGGATAGTAGGATTTATCTCCTGACCAGCTCAAGTTTCCTCTCACTTTACTTTTTGTGGATTAGAAAAAGTTTCCTGGGTACATAAACTAGTTAACTTTTTTAGAATTCAGATGGAAGATGCTCAAGCAAAATTCAGCCTTGAATATCTTATTTCCTGCAGTTTTACACTCTTGACCTTTATGAAATTATTGTCAAATGACACTAATTTAAGTGAGGAGATGCTCAGATCCCTTTTCAGCAGGGAGAGATGCCATTCTCTACTTCCAGTCCTGGTTCTGCCCCTCCTGGATAGTTCACAGTATCTCTGTGATAGTTCACAGTCTCCTGCTCGGTCAGCTCGCAGATTGCAAAAGGCTGGAATGCCCTTGCTACCTGACTCCAAGGTTGAAACCATATGGTCAAGTCACAGGTGATTTTCTGAGAAGGGCCCTTGGCTCTGTTTTCACTCCCACATGTGGTTTAGTAAAGCCCACATCTGGTTGTAGGTGGAGTGCAGAGCAAGATACATCTGCCTAATCAGTGTTCTTTTCATTGATTTGGAAGCTTAGTGGAGATTCATTAAGGAGAAAACAATATTGATCCATATTGACTAATTACAAATAATTGAGTTTCCTTCATGTGTCCTACCAAAGAGCAAACAGCATTTCTCGTTTTATTGTAATTTGTTCTTTTATGATTGTACCTAGAATGCTGGTTATGGGCTTGATTGTACAAATACTGATGATCCCAGCAAGGGAATTAAGATCTCTTACAAGCAATCTTACAGGAAAGGGAAAAACACTCACTCATAAAATAATGCTTAAAATTTCTTGTAAGGAAACTGTCACATGTACCAAATTATTTTGCATACTGATATATTCCCATTCAAAAACATTCATGCTTTGGCCTTTCCAGAAACCAGAATGCTGCCACAACTAGTGATATAATAATACATAATGGTATATGAGGTATAAATGCAACTATTCATTAGTAACTCGATATTCCAACAACCCTCTCTGCCTTTCTAGCGGCAGGACTAGCAAGATGTGTACACAGCAAATGGAAACAACCAGATGGTCTTGCAGTTATGACCCTTACTCTCTTCTCTCCCTTTGTTTACTGTTATCATTCATTGTACTACGTCCAAACTCCTTTACAGGTCTGCCAGCATGGATTGCTGGATGCAGGCCCTAAACTGCAAACTCTTCACATGCCTGTTTCTGCTACTGCATAAACACAGCTTGGGCCATCACAGATGATCTGAAAACTTGATCCTATAATGCTTAGTTCAGGTATTAGTTTTTTGTCACAGGAATCAAAGTATTTGCTGCCATGGTTGGGTCATGCGAATAGCTTTGTTGACACAGGAAATTATTACATGAAATTTTGATTCAGGACTTCTCAACAATGTAGATACCACTGAATATGAATACCCATAGTATGACAGCTAGGAGAAGCCATCTCTGCCCCCAGCGGGAAAGAGGCATGAGAAATGGCTATGTAGGTTTGATTCCAGTGATTCTTGACAGGTCTGGGAGAAGTGGTGACTATTCCTGAGGGGAGAGCCCTCTTCCTCTCCTCAACAGTGGAAAATGCCCTGAGCACCGAGATACTTCTCTTGGAGACAGAAAAAGCTGGTCTGGCTTTCTGGACAATTGTTGTAGGGAAGTCCTTGTTTGCCTGTTTTGCTGACCGTGGCAGTTCGTTGCCACAGACAATTGCTTGCATTGCCTCTACACAGAAACAGCTCTGGGAATTTCGTGAGGTCCTGTGTTTTCTTGCTGCTTGGTAACTGTGTCATATTAAATAATACTTTTCAGTTGAAAGGCACATAGAATTTTAGCCTCCCAAAACCTTCACCAGATATCATTAAGGGATTCCCAGCTGCATCTCTGTGAAATTGTGTCCCTGTTTTATTGACTGCAAAACAGACACGAGGCCTTGGGCAATGCTGTGCAGTCATCTGAGCATGCTGTGAACAGCCTGAGTGTTTACCTGTTTATCAGAATCAGTAAAGGGCATTAGATAACTTCAGCTCTCTTACTTATGCATGTTATCCTCACCCTGGTGGCATTGTGATCTTCAGGGTACAGCTTGTCAGAGTAAGGACTGTGAGCCTGTCACTTCAGCTGCCTGTCTTCTCAGTGTTTTACCTTCACCTTCTCCCTAGTGACCTCTTTGGGGGAGAGATGTGCAATCTTTGGTGAGACATGTCACTTTAGTTGAGGTGTTGACTCACTGCTTCAGATTAAACTGGCATGTCTTAAGTGTTCATGCCCAACCCGTTGCCCTCCCCTGTGCTTCTTTCTGCTACAATTGCTGGCTCCAGAGAGGATGTCCCAGCAGCTCTTGAATTCATGCTATTTGTCATCCAGAATACTACAGCAAATTCATACTGGCTCCAGTTTTCTTTCATATATAGGCCTGTAAAATGCAGCAGTTAAGAGCTGACTCTTTTCTGCTCTGAGGTTATTATTGTCAGCCACAGACTGGATAATCCCAGGATAAAGGTTCCAAGCCTGTGTCCTAGGGCAGGATCCACTACACCATCCCTGCTGAAGGTGTCAGCAAGGGCAGTTCTTGCTGACTTGCTCTGTTTGTTGTTGCATGGATGTGTTGAGCATGTACCAGTGACAGTGGTTATTTATGCATGGAAGTGTTGCTTGGAAAGATTAAAGACTGAGTTGAGAATTACATTAAACATGACAAAACCATCCTGTTGGACCAACAAGAGGTTTCTTCTGAGTCACTCTCCAGAAGCTGCTGCTGAATATGACTCCCATTTTCAAAGATGCATGCACATTACCTGGCACTAATTCAGAAGGAAAGCTGATGATGGGAGATGTCCTGAGTGTCTTAAACTGCATGAATGGCCTGTGTTGTGGCTGTTGTGAGGGGAGAATCATTGATGAGGTAGAAGAGAAAATATTTTACAGGCTTAAAGGATGACTGATAGACCCTAGGAACACATCTTAAGCACAAAAATGTTTAGGTTTTTCAGAAAAATTCTCTAAAGATTTCAGTTTAAATATTTTTCTTGGCCATATGTTTGCTATCAGGAGGATTTTCTTGCTAGAGTAGGATTGATTCCTTCCAATCTAGAAATTCATTGCACTCATAAGCAATGGTTTACCTTTCACTAAAAAATAAGTGACTTTTTTCTCCCACTTTTTGTCTCCAGGAAATGAGTTTTGCTCTCCTTTTAATGAACTAATAAGGAATGGGCTAGCATTTGTAATTGTTCCTTAGCAAAGCAAGTCAGTAGTTCATCTTTTCTGGCTCTGAACTGCCCTATTAGTTTTGCTCTCCACTGGCCATCAGTATTTCATCTCTGTATGACCTATTCCCTAAATCTCTGCAAAGTTACACCACTGGTAGTTTGCTTCAGCTCCCTGTTTGACCACGGTGTTTCAGGGTTGTCTTGAGGTCCCCACTGAACTCATAATAGTGCTTGTACTTTCTTGGGTATTACATGTTTCATGCAGTTGTGAGATTTTCAGATGCTGAGGTAAAAAGCACATTTTCTATGCCTGGGACAGGTGAAAATTAGTTCCCTTCAGAGGTAATAAATGTACAGGTCATAATCTGAAGGGGATTCTATTATGGTGTGTGTGTGTTCATGGAATCCCTTGTCTCTGCTGCTTTCTGTGAGTTTCTGCAAGATTTGAGCATATTTTGTAACTCTGGACCATTGCTCTAGCCCACCTTAGAAGACCAAACACCCTTATTGGCCCCAAAGTTTCAGAGAACAACACATCAGCAGATCCTGTGATGTTCTTGATTAATTTAACTCCCACAGCACCAGTGCAGTAAGGAGCTCAGTCAAATTAAAGCCTTTTTCATCATTCCTTTTTCCTCTTAGAACAAAGCTGCCAGGGCAACTGCCCAGCACATATGAATCAATGTATTCATACTTCTGGGAAGTAATGTCCTCCTTTTATTATTTTAACCATTAGAAGCTGTTGGTTAACTAGGCTGAAATACAGAGTAGACAAAGGAGACAGAAGGGTGTGTTTTGACTTCAGGCAGAGCAATCCAGGTGCTCTTCCCAGGGAGAGATTAGTAGCTCTCTTGCTGAGAGATTCTGGTGCACAGCCAGCTCTGAACAGCCAGTACTGCATGCAGCCACCTCTGGAGTAGAGAGAAAGTGAATTTAGGAGAGGAGGCCAGGACAAGTCTCTGTTCTTTTAAGTTGGGCTGTAATACCAGACACTGTTTCTCTGTGATGCCTTATCTAATTCAAGAAACTATATTTTAAAAAGTTCCAAAACCTTTGCTAAAATTTGAACCTTAATAAGGGTATCAGAAATATCAGACTAAAACATCAGAAGAAGCCTTCTGTGAATCATTTAAAATAACTTCTTCTTTCCATGATTTAGTTTTTCTAAAAACTGCTAATACCCAACCAGTTTTGTCTGAATATGCAGGATCCAGTTTATTCCACTGAGTTTGTGTTTGGTGCCAGGCTGCAAGGTCACTTCACAAAAAGAGGGCACTGTCTCTATCATAACCTAGACCTATTTGCAATTCACCCCTTTCACCTTGGCAGCAAAGCTGTTTGTTCTTGTCAGGGCATAAGCTGAATATTTATAATAATAAGCCTTTATTGAATGGTGGTGTCCAAACTCACTTGCAGCAACACTTGGGGTAATGAAGAGTTCAGTATTATCAGTCACAGACCTGGTTTTGATAGCAGGGTACTGACTTCTGCTATGTGGTGAGACTGATGTAGCTGGACTGAAAAGGACTTTATAAACAGCAGTTTTGCTTAGGGCATCAGCTGTCAATCATTTTCTGTGAGAGCTTCCAAATGAGGTTAGTGTGCTGGATAGGCATGTTGTCTGTTGTTTAATCAAGTCCTTGATGCAATCTTCATGGTCCTTCTAGATTCCTGGAGGAGACTCTGGACAGGGATCTAAAAGAATTGTCAAGAAGTACACCTGGAGTGACAAAGAATGATAGAAAACTCCAGTCAGATGACATCCTCAGAGAGGTTAGCAAGCTTGACTTGGTGACAGATGAACTGGAGGGTGATGTCTGATTCAGAGAGAATGACTTTTACATTTTTTGTCTGACAAAGTGAAGCTGAATGGACTGGAATTTATGAAAGATAATATCGATAAAGTTATTTTAATTTGTAATGAAGTTTCCTATTCCATTAAGTAATAATTCAAAGTTTACACTGCAAATGGGCTGCTATTCAAACTGCACTGCTGCACATTAATTAAAGCATGAATGACTTTTATGGTAGCTAAATTAAAGAGACCTATGTCTACCCATATTACAGTGGCAGCTACTCCCTTCTTGGCCATGAAGATCAGTTGATGGTTTAATGATGCAATCCCATGTTTTGTACCAGCTTGTCCATCTCCTGGTGAGGAGAAAGTCTTCCTGTAACACTCTTTTACTAACGGATCAGGTAGCTGCTGTTGCACTGAAGACCAAGGAAGCACACAAGAAATTTGCCAGTTAGGTCTTGTGAGGAGGTAAAGAGCCCAGCAGGAAAATTGCATTTTCCCTCTGCTTAATAAAACAGGCTGAAGCCATATTTCTTCATCTCCTTCTGCCCTGGTGCAAGTTCTTGATAGGATCAAAAGTGGCCTTTTGATCTTCATGCAGGCTCCGGGATCTTGAATAGTAAGAATCAGTGTTTAAAATTAAATCTTTAACAAGAAGCTACTATATTAAATCAGAAAGGACTACTTGTTGGGAAAGGAATATGCCTTTGGTTCCACCTGGCCAACAATGTGGAGTTGCTGCATGCCTGATGCAAGGGGAGTAGCCAGGAGCTGTAACCCTTGCAGTGGCTGCACAGTGGCTGGCTCCTGGGAATTGGAGGGTCTCTGCCCGGTTTCAGTGGACAGGTGTCATTTCCACACAGTCAAAAAAGCCATCCTCTGAAGCAGGCACTAATTGGGCCCCTTGTTGGCAATCTCAGCAGAGATGCCAGAGAGAATGGGCATGAAATCTCACTCAAACCCTTCGTGGTTTTCTCCTCAGGTCAAGGTTGAGGTGCTTTGGCAGACAAGTGTGAGGAAAGCTGACACTGCTGCTGTCAGTCTCCAGGTCTGTCAAGCTGCCACCTTTTCTAAGCACTGGAACACAGGGGTTTGGGCTTTTAAGATGTGTTTTTATTACTGTGTTAAACTTTGTGCTTTCGGAAGTGCTGTCCTTTGGGGGGGCTGTCAATGCCAATGAACAAGGGAAATTTCTAACCTGCTCCTAAGGCAATATATGCAGCAGTTTATTGCTTACCTAGAGCCTGCCTTCCCTAACAATCCACACACACTCCATCACAGCCTGCCACCATCTTTTATACAGAGTAAGGGAGACCCCACTCCTTTATAAGCAGTCTGTGTGACCCAGAATATTTCAGGCCAGTAAGTTACACTTGTTCAATAGATGCTTCATAAGGCTGGGAATTTATCTTCTAAATAGAACTTTAATCAAATACACTACTTTAACATCAAATATATCGAGTGTATAAGCTTTTTAAGGCAGTATAATGATTTTTAGGGAATGTAATTCAAGATTCTGGATAGTATAGAGCATACAAGGACACATGTAAAAAAGACTCACTGATTCCTTAATACACACAAATGGTTTGTAAGGCATGTAGACATTTAAAACTCCTCCAAAAGATTGTGCTGCATGGCACAAAGGCTTTGGTTTGGTTCTGCATTTACACACAAGCTAGCCAGGGAGTCTGTGGGGACAACACGCAGAGCAGTCAGTCAGCAAGACCTCTGACACCAACTTTTGCAGAGCTTGGATTCATCCCTGCAAGTTATTTCTTAGAAAAAACAAACAATCCATTAAAATGGTAAGCATCTTGACTACTTTTCTGTTTTCTGAAACCTTCTTAGAGAGGCTTACAGCCACTGCTAATGCTGTTTTAGTATGAATTTCTGGCCCAGACCCTGAAGGCACTTTACTTGCTGTCGGATTTTTTTTTTTATTATTTCTTTTTCACTAATGCCTTGCAAAACCACAGAGGGTATTAGCCCATCTGAGTGCAGGTAATGTTGCAGAGGGAACCATTTTTTTTTGGTGCCATTTTCCTCCTTAATGTTCTTTAAAGCTTTTGTGCTGCAACTAGCTGAAATAAGCCCTCTGCTCCGGAATTTGTGCCAGATAACCCGTTTCCCCAAACTTAGTGCTCCTGTTAAAAGAACTGTACATTATCTATATTGAATGCTTCCCTGCAGATTTTGAACATGTGTTTTTTGTGCTTCTAATCCAAAGGAACAAGTGAGATGGAAGGCCTGCCTAAGGAGATGCTGCATGTACTCAGATTTTGGAGCTTACAGGTCTGCTGTGGCTTCTCCCTCTGCAGCATTAGCAATACAAATGAAATCAGCCCCAAAGCTGCAGAAAGCAGCTTATGAGCTGCACCTGTGCAGGGCTGAATTCAGGACAGCAGTGGAAACCAACCAAGTGCACAGACTTGCCTTTCTTCACAACTTTTCTTTCTGCATCCTTTCACCTGGCTCTTCTAGCAGCCAAATCACTTTATGTGATACTAGAAATCTGCTGAGGCTCCAGCAGAGAAATTCTGGATTACAGCTGAATGTGGCCAGAAGGACAAATCCCTTGACTTGGAGAGAGGAAAATAACTTTAAGGAGAAGCAGCTGCTACTGTGCCTGCTCCAAGGGGCCACACTTTACAAGGACGTTAAAAAGCTTAGAGTTCAGGGAAGAGTGGCAGAAAAAATTACCTGAAAGGAAATCTGGTTTGGAATGAGGGAGCAAAGGAATTTAATTAATTTTATTCATCAAAGAGAAGATTATGCAGAGATTAATCTACAGATATCTAGATATCTACAGAGGAAAAAAAAAATACAAGTACTGATGGGAGCAAGAAATTGTAAAAGAGTCCAGAGTTGTAAGGTGAGGCTTGACTCATTCAGACTACATGTAAGGTACATTTCTATCATGAGAATCATTAACTGTTGGAACAACTTAAGGGCTGAAGTGGTTTCTCTGTCACTGGAAAATATTGCTGTGTTGTGCTGTGAGATGTGCTGCAGTTTAATCATGGCTTTTGGATTCAAAATGGGAGATAATAGAGATTCAGTCAGAATGGAAGGGGTGAAAATAATAACAGTGATGCTTGTCTACTGTTTATGCAGTTTATCAAGTCTCATTTGCAGAGTATGCATTTTTTTCTTTCAAAATTATTGGCAGAAACAAAAATTTCCTTTTGTCATATCTTTATATTTTAAAATGTTTTTCTGTGACATATACAGCACTTAGGCTAATCTAGATAAACAACTTTTTGAAAAAGAATTAGTAAAGAACGTCAAACAGTTTTAGTGTCAAACAGTTTTAAGGCACCCAAACTGGAGAGAAAATTCTATTCCAGGAGTTTTAAGTAGCAACTGGCTCAATCTTTTTACAGTGAAGTGCAAAACCCACCAGGTATAATTCTGTATTTGTATGTATTTGCACTGTAAATACTGACATGTTGGAGAAAATACCAATAAAATTTTGAAATTATGCTCTTCCTAATTTTATTAAAAATTAAATTGTGCTTTTTCTTTTTTTTTGGTAATATGAGACTTTCACCAACATCCATTTCTTTTTTTCTTTTTGCATCAGGATGGGTATGGTTGTAGGAATACCTATGTAACAGTATAATTTGTAATAATTGTAAGTGGAGCTCCTTTTTTTGCATTTGGAAGAATGTGATCTTCATTTTTGCTTAGGTTTGTCATTTTTTAAATCAAATTAACATCAGTTTTGAAAAAGAGAAAAAAAAAAAGGAAGTGAAATGATGAAAAGCTAGAGGATTCAGGACAGAAGCTGGGAACTATGGTTGTAAGGCTGTAGCCAGGTAAATTTAAATAAAGGCCAATTAGGTAGCTCCAGGGAAAGGGTTTAAGGGAATTGTTAAGATCCTGCTTGGTCAGAAGATAAGCAATGATGGTTCAAGTGCTCCAGGGTGTGATCCATTGAATGAATGCTCTTGTACTGGTATAACTGCCAATACACATCCTCAAAGTAGTATTTCCACTGAAATTTATCTTTTAAGTATTTATGTAATTTACAGAGGGGTTCATACTATTTTCATGCAAAGTCTTTCTCTGATCTTTTCCTTGGACTCACATGTGTGATTTGCCATATATTAGATGGGCTGTGCTCATCACCTTCCCTTTGGTTTTAGTTGATGTGTTTTTACCTTATTTCCCATGGCAGGGGTACCAAACTGATCAGGTACCACGGACTGGCAATACTAGGGATCATTTACTCCTGTTCTGAATTATGCAGCAGAGTGGTACATTGCAAAACCTCCATAATCTGTATTTTGGTCAGAATCATCCACGGATGTTGTCTCAAAGGTCAGTGAAAGGGATTTAAAAGTAGGTCTGACTGACAGTTACTTGAACCGTGAAACTGAATGAGTACAGCTCTGTGTTAGCTCTATAAAACAAATAAGTCAGGTTAAAAGAAAAAAAAATGAAAGCAAAGGTTTTACTGGTAATCAGTGAGCATTTAAATAAAATTAAATTTCTATTGATTTAAACAGATTTAAACATAGAAATGATATGAATTACATATGGAAGTATAATAGGAATTACACAGCTGCATTAATTTTATGTACTGGTAAATGTATGAAATATAATTTTATTATACAGTGCTGCTGGGTATAGCACCATGAACAAACTCTCTTCTGCTGCAATGCTTAAAAGACTGTGCCAATCTATGTATATTTTGAGTTTGCTTGCCTTTAACTGTTACCTCATTCTCTCTTGTCTGTCACCTTCCCTCATGTGCATTTTGCCCCTGCTTTTGGGTTTGGTTTGAACCTGGATTGTAAATTATCTGATGTAAGAGGCCTTCCACTTAGGAGTTGTGTGTGCTCAGACAGTGGAGTACCACAGCAGTAATGCTTCTCCAGGGGGGCAGTGAGATGCTGCAAATGCTTTTCCAGAGATGTTGTGGCTGCCCCATCCCTGGAACATATTCAAGGCCAGGGTGGGCAGGGCTGGGAATAGCCTGGTCTAGTGGGAGGTGTCCCTGTCTATGGCAGGGAAATTGCAACCAGATGCTCTTGAAGATCTCTTCCAACTCAAACCATTCTATGATTTTATGAATAATTATATAGGTTTGTTGGAGTCCGAGGAGCTGCCAATAAAGGAGCTCTGCCCAGGGACAAAGATTTGTAGGATTGAGTTGCTAATATCCAACAGAATCCATAGCATTTGGGAAGGAGAAGCAGATCTATGGCAAGCATTGCCCAGAGCATACAGTGTTGGCTGAGAAGCTCAAGGTGGAGAAAGGTCAGGAGGCAGAGCTTCTTGTTAATCTCACGACTTTAGCAATCCCATTTGGGGATGGAAATGGCTTTCCATGAGGTAGAGGATGGATTTGAAGAGAGAGGTAGCTGAGAATAAGATAAGATCTAATTTTCTGTGCTTCTAACCCTATACAACTGGATCAGTGGAATATTTACCTCTAGTGTCCATAGAACTTTATGGATCTGGTCCCAGGGAAGGAGTGCTGCTCATCCCTCCTCCCTCTATGGCTCCTGACAGTCTGAGCTCCTGCACACTGAGATCACATGGCATCATTCCTTTAGGCAAAAGGGCCACAGAGGTAGCCTTCAATGGTAAAATAAAACTGCTGCAAAACTGTGAATTAAGTTGGGAACTTGGAACATTTCCTCATTTAAGGAACCATGAGAAAGAACAGGGCAGGGAATGAGCAAAGTCACTGGCCTGAATATTGAGAGAGAGAGCTTCTGAAGTGGGGGAAAATCACAAGATAAAAATATCCTTGCATTTACAGCACAGGGTGGGGCAAGAAAATAAAGGTGGAGGAAGTTTCTAGATAAAGCATCCTTTAAAAGTACTCCAATTTTTGATGTGATAAACATCATTCAAAGCAAACAGAACAGCTGCAAAATATGATAAAAATCACTTGAAAGTTCATTGATTTTGCAGCAAAACTGTAAGTACTTCACTTTATAATAATTGTTCCTCTCATGCTTTCAAATCTTGTACTTGAGCTACAAGAGTATTCAGGTCAGGGCTGCATTCAGAAAATAGGCACAAAAAGACAATGAAGCTCAACTAGAGAGATACTTTAATCATGAGCTAATTTACAAACCAAAGCAAAACAAAATCATTTTTGTCTAAGATTATTAGAAGATGCTAATTTGCTGCCTAAAATTATCTTTTTCTGTAACCTAAAAAAAAAAAAATTAAAACCCAACTCTTATCTTCCTAATTAAATTTCGTGACTTGGCTTACATGGTTGGTTAGATTTTTTTTTCTTGTATAAGGACAATATGCATGTGTTATTCAAATATGAGCTCCTCTGTAGTATAAACTCATATAAACACTGTCCTGATGGTGCTAAACTAATGATAGTGCTTTTTCCAATAATTTTCTCTTGGCTTGTAGCTATATTTAAAATAAGTGAGCTGCTTTTATGGAAGAGAGACACGTGTGAAAATGGAGCTCTGCTAAGTGTATGCAGCCTTGTAAAATTTGTAAGAGACTTAAAAACACCCAACACAAAAGCAACAAACACCCACCACACCCAGCTGCCCTCCTCCCCCAAACCCAGCAATTTAAAGCAATGTTGGGTAGCAGGAACATGTCTGTGATCACATGATAAGGACACTCAGCATCAGAACCAGGCAAGGTAAGAATAGAGAGTATTCACTTTAATTAAAAAAGTAAGTACTTCCTTTGTTATCTGTAATAATTTTTATTTTCTGGAAACATTTCTTGAGAGCTTTTATTTTTTTTTTTTTTAAATCATGTTGAGTCTGTGTGTGTGTGCACAAAAAATGTTTTGTACACATAGTTGCTTGCAAATTTTCTGTATGAATAAATGTAAGTGTTTTTATGTACATTTGTAATGTAAATGATTTATATTTTCTTCAGATATGATTGTATAGCCGTCTTAAAGCCTCTCTAGGGCCTTTAGGCACATCTTGTAGCTAATTAGTAATCTGTCTAATAAATAAGTGCATGGCTCAGTAGTCTACTCCTTTACCTAGCTTAGACACAGCCTTAAGAACTTGACTGAATTTGGTCTTGTGGGGTTGGATATTATCCAGTCTGGGACAGTAAATGACATGATCCACTCTAGGGGACCCTTATGCTCTGTGAGCAATGGGGTATGGGAAGTTATTAGGCTACCTGAATGCACTGTGTACAGGAAGAAAGATTTTGCATGAACTATCAGCCAAATCTGCAGCACTTCACCCCTCCCAGTTCATGAGCACCTGAGTGTGCTGGCAGGCAGAGGAGAGGATGGGTGAAATGACTGCCAGAAGCGATTTGGTTTCTGAGTGCTTTCAAGTTTTTAAAATCACAAAGCCTAAGAGCCACGTGGGGTTTTTTATGATTTAAATGCTTGATGGTGTTCAGTTCTGTCCTAAGTATATAGCTATACAAAGCAATAATATACACTTCAAGCCTTTCATATTAGTAAAGTTCAAACATTCATAATACAGCCCTTAATTTCAAAAGACTGTACTTGCACAAAGCCAAATGTCAGGAAAGGTACAAGCCCATTATTTTCTTTCTCTTTTTTTTTTTTTTTTTTTGGATACCTCATGGCATCTTCTGTGAAGCAGCTCACCTTGTTTTGTCCTCCTCTTTACTTACAGACTGAGCAGGCAGTGCCTGCTGCAACACTGTGCTCTCAGTGTGGTATCACCACCTTCCCACCACACAGGACAGAGATGGACCTAGACCTTGTACCAGCTGCCTGAGCTGTGGGTCCTGGGGACTCCTCCAGCTTTGTCTTGTCTGATTTGCTGTGACTGCTGTGCTGCCAGCCAGGCCTCTGGGTGCCCTGAACCGATGCCCCTCCTTGATGACTTGCCTGTTCTCCTTTAGCTTGTTTGTTAATTAGTGCTCTCTGGATGTTCTGGTTTAAGTAACTGCTCCCTAAGTCGTTGATTGCTTCCTCTTTCCACATTTCTGGTCAGTTCTTTTAACTGTATATGTCTGATCACCCTGGTGTAGTCTGTAAAATGCATCTCCCACTGCTGCTGTCAGCAATCTGTAATCCTATCAGTGCTGATTTGTCAGGTTTCTCAAGGGGCCATTATTTTTTAAATTCAGTTATCTGCACACCAGATAAAACGACAATGCAAGTGAGAGTACCATGTGTTGGAGCATTACTGTTGGACTGTTGGTTGTGGTCCTTGTCATTCTGATGGTGATGCCCTGTGCACCAACTTTCACAAGTGAGAGGTTGTGATGAAGTGAAAAGAACCTTTGCAAAATGTGATTAATACAGTACTGTTAAATCTGGGCAGCCTGTGTTTTTATGCAGAGAGGAATGGGACTATTACACAAGGTCATGTGTTTATTTGTCCTTTTTTTCAAGGTCTATCTGCAAACATTTGAGGGCAAGTTTAAATTATGCTGCTGAAACAATCTTTGCATCTCTTTTATGATGCAAGGGGTTTGACTGCTCTCAACTAGCATAAAATGACTCTTCTTTGGGAACAGCCAATACTGCCTGGTCTGCATTGAAATCAGAGCAGCAGATTTTTGAGCAGAAGTGTGCTATCACTTCTGACTCAGGCAGCGTTCTAATTTCTCCTTCCTTTTACCTACCTATCTGAATGGTGTTCTTGGTTGCCTCTAAAAACACAGGATCAGCCCAGGACTTTCTTCAGCTGTTCCACTGCAGCTGTGAAAGAACCAGCTCCAGATTAACAGTCTGGGCAGTGAGTATATTTGGCCTCGAAGCTATTGATAAATGCAAGTGGTCACTAGGTCCTCACACACGCTCACACAGCAGGACACCAAGCTGCTTGATGAAGTGATTAAAACATCTGTAACGTGTGTCATTCTGGTGTTAATCTCACACCATTGCAGTAGGACTTCAGCTGCTGTTTCCTCAAGTGCATGTACAAGTCACTGCAGATCAGTCTGCCCAGAGCTCTAGAGCTGCTTCTCACTTCAGGGCTGAGGTGTGCTCACAGCTGGCTCAGCATCTGTATTTTAAGAGACTGTCAATGTGTGAGACTGTCCCTGGCATTATTAATCTTCAATTTCAGCAAATGTTGACTCTCCTTTTTCTTAACGTCTTCTGGAACCCAGTCTTCCAAGGTTTTCAGAAACTTAATGAAGCTAACATATGAAGTCAAAAGCTATGCACAGTACTAACTCTGATGAGAAATTATTAAGATTCAGTGATTAACAATTTTGTAAGTTTTTGACTTAACTGTCACTGGACAGTTTTCTGCTAGATTTATTTTTGGATCTCTTGTAATTCACAACTGGGTAGGGTTTGGTTCATTAAATTGCAAAGTTTTCAAGCCAATGCTTACATTGTCCATCAATATCTTGGCAGAATTATCCATGATTCTTCTTAATTGAGGGAAGCAGTGAGAATGGGCATCCAATTAGGGCATTCATTGTCTCAAACATCCATTCCTGTTTACGCTTCTTGGAAGCTTTCTCAATGTGCTGTGTTGTACTGGCCTGAGAATCACACTGGTCCTGACCTACTTGGCCTGTTAATCTCGCTCATCCTCTGTCTGTCCCTTTGTCCAACTTTTGTACTCTGGGATGCTGGGACAAAACATGTAGATGTCTTTGTCCTTTGGATATTCCTTGAAATGCCAATTTATGGGCACTCTAAAACCAGGGAGTTTAAAACTTGTTCAGTGAAAAGTTGAAGTTCTTAACCATTACTTCCCACGAGAGTAAGTTCTGCTTTATGAGGCATTTCAGGAGCACCCTGAGGCCGTGTCCCAGAGCACAATGCAGTGCACTGCAGGGATCACCACATTGCTGGTTGTGTGGGGGCCAATTTGCCATTTTTTTTTTCCCTTAACATTGAATCTCATCTCAGGTTGGATAGCTGTGCACTGAGGAGCTGCACATGGCACTGCAGGGACCCCGGGGGACCTTTGGGGACAGTTAATTGTTGATCACCTACAGCAAACAGCCTGGTGGCCAGAACAGCATCTCTCACCACAAGTTCACCAGGATACAGGGAAGGATGTAAACCTTTCTGCCACATGGCAGTCCCTCCCTAGGCTATGGGAATGTGGATGACTGTGCCCATCCATTCCCCAGGGGTGATCTTTTCTGTATTAAAATTAACATATTGGCACTGATATGCCCTCTTTCAACAAATGCATTTCTGCCATGATGTTCTGGCTCCTGTGGTGACAGGGCTGGGAAGATCCTTCTCCTTTGGTCACATTTGACATCACTACAATCAGCATTAGGTCCTTTACCATATGTCTGGTCTGCTTATTTATGGAGATTCCCAGGTTAACAAGATTTAAGACTATTTATTCCTTTAATAATAACAATAATAATAATAATTACTCCCCACTGCTAATTTCTGCGCACATAGTGAAATTACAGCAGCATAGTGTTGCAGGGATGAGGAATTAAATTGCATCAACTCAAGGTCCCTTACTGGAGATAGCCTGAATGATTGTGGTAGGAGCATTTCCTGGGCAGAGCCCCAAGGTAGATCAACAATTGAGAAAATAGGTTTGAACACCCTTTGTTCTTCATCCTATTACTTTAGGGTATTTTACTGGTGAGAAACAACCAGCATACACTCAGACATACCCTAGGTCTGTACAAGTGAAGCCAGATTTGGCTTAATAATGGCAACCCAACCACATGCCCATAACCTTGTGCTCAAAAATGTGACTGCAGCACTGCTGTGTGTATCTATGTAAGTGTATTTCAAAAATACATCCATCTGAAATGTCCTTCTTAAGTACAGCGAGAGTGCTGCAGTTAAGGGATCTTGGTTTAGAGGAGGAGGATTGATTAGAAATAATAATAAATTCTGTAGAATATGTGGCCATGCCACATTCAATCTGGTAAACCTCTTATGTCTCACAACCCGATCACGAATTTTCTGTGTCAGTGGGTGTGTAATCACTCTTAATACAATGATTTACAGTTTGTGTGCAGACAACAGATAGACACACTCAAATTAGGAAAGAATATCCAAAAACATATTATATTTGTAATTAAACAACATTCCAACATTGTGCATGCAGTGAGACTAAAATCTGTTAGAAGACAGGAAAATGTAGCAGTAATTTTCATCTGAAAATCTGTATCATTAAGGAATTGCCCAAGATTAGACCCCTACAAGCATTAGCTTGTGAACACTGGGGAAAAAAAAAAAAGAGCAACAGCTTTAAGCATTAATGTGGTTAATCCCACAGCGTAGCACTTGGTTAGAGTCAGGATTTGGAATTATAGCTCAAATGGTGATATTTCAAGGGGAAGGTCAGTTTGAATCAGTGATAATACTTTGCGTTTTTGCTGTGCCTTCCGAATAAGAACCTCAGAGGGGTTTATAAACATTAGTGAATTAAGGTTCTCAGACCTCTGCCAAGACTGCAGTTTTATCCCTGTTCTACAGAGGGGAAAAGCGAGTCATGAAGAATTTAAGTGTCCCTGCTGAAACAGCAAAGGGTGATGCTGTGTGTGGTGCTCCTGGATCCCTACAGCTCTGTAGGGAAGCATGGACACAACTGTGGGGAGCTGAATGTGCCATTTGCTGCAGCAGGGACATGGTGAAGGGGAGCCTTGGGAGGATGAGTTTGGCAGTGGTGCTTTGTGGATAAAAGTTAGCAATTTCCTTCCTCTTGTTATCTTGTGATGTGTTTTACTGCAGTTCCTCAACATGGACTTCTTATGCTTTTTCCATCCACGGTGGCTGAGCTGTTCCATCCTGTTCTTTGTCCTGGAAGAGCCCACTTAACTCTTCAGCAATTCTTTCTCAAAGAGATCCTTAACTATTGGAATTTGGTGGCTGACATGTTTTTCCCCTTTTATTTTATTTTTTTTAATGGAATTCTGTGCTGGACAGGTGTGCTGTTCTTACACAGCAGGAGGCAGGGATAGGAACTGAGAAGGCTAATAAGCATTGTGCCTCATCGTGCCATATTTCATTTTAGATAGTGCTTCCAGTATGTGGCCTACAACACAATTTATTGTTCAGATTGAGACTCAATTGAAATCATCTGCTAATTAAATTTATGTCTAAATTAATTAAAGTCACAAGTATTCAGGTCATGTTGATATAAATAATTTCTGTTAAGAGAAACATAATGTTTAGACTCTGTATTTAATGAACTGTGTTGTTTGATAAGGCCAGTAGGACCAGAGCAGCAATCATCCCTCTGTACTCAGCACTGGTGAGGTCACACCTTGAATACTGTGCTCAGTTCTGGGCCCCTCATTACAAGTGACACTGAGGTGCTGGAGTGTGTCCAGAGAAGGGCCATGAAGCTGAAAAAGATTCTGGATCACAGATTTTGGGAGAAGTGACTGAGTAACTTGGAGCCTGGAGAAAAGGAATCTTGGCGGGGATCCTTGTCACTCTCTACAGCTACCTGAAATGAGGGTGTAGCCAGATGAGGTCAACATCTTCTCCAGGTAACAAGTGACAAGACAAAAGCAAATGCCCTTAAGTTGCACCAGAGGAGGTGTAGATTGGATATTAGGAACATTTTTTTCATGGAAAGGGTGGTCAGGCATTGGAGCAGGGTGCTCAGGGAAGTAGTGGAGTCACCATCCCCAGAAGTGTTTAAAAGATGCATAGATGTGGCACTGAGGGACATGGTGGACTTGGCAGTGTTAGGCTAACAGTTGGACTTGATGATCTTACAGGTTTTTTCCAATCTAAACAGTTCTATCAAATTCTTGTGACAATTGGGACTAATAGAATATGTTAACCTTTATTCGCCTCAGCTTGACACCACATTAGACCATGAATTAATTTATAAGTGTTTAGAACAGTTTCATAATTAAACAGCCATTCTGACTCCTTTGGCCTGTGGGCTGAGTTACTTATCCCAGGTGCTTTCTTTGGAAAGCACCATTCAGAGCAAACCAACAAAGGTCTGTGAAATGCAGAGAGGATGCTCTCCTCTTTGCTGTTCCTCTGTGCAAGCAGTGTTCTGGGCAGTTTGTGGGAGTGCTGGTGAGATACAATATATGTGTTGCCTCCCATAAACACTTCAGCCTGGCCTCCTTCCTTCCCTCCCCCTGCTACAACCTTGAAATTAAGATCTGGGAGCTTCCAGTCTCAGTGGTTCTTAAATATGTATAAGTCCTAAAAATTTCTGCACACTGAAAATATGAATGCAGATGTGCTGTCAAAAGAGAATTCTTATTTAAACTACCTTTGCCTATTTTGCTACTTACATTGCTGAGGAGAAAGCCTGGGAACAGTTTTCCCTTTGCAAGACTAGAAGGTAAAACCAAGAAATAGATAAGAGGGAACCCAGAGGATTCAAGTCCTCTGAATGCTTTGCAAATAGGTTTACAGGGAAGGGAAAGGCTGGGACACTGGAAGCCAGGTCCCTGTCATAGTCAGCTCTGTGGTATCCCATGGACCTAATGACTGCAGTCTAAGTCCATGCAGCCCATGGAAAGATTTTAAACCCCCCATGACATGTGCTAAGGGACTTTGATTAAGGACTTTAATGTGTCTGCTTTCACTCTGAGGAATATAATCACTAGCACTGAACAACTAAAAGGCATTTTGTAACTATGAAGATATTTCCAAAGCAAAACCTTTATGTTCTGGAAAAAAACAAATGGTAGCAACAACAAAAATAAGAAAAAAAATAGGATGAGGGAAACAAAAGTGTTGAGCTTTGCACCTTATAAAATGAAAGCTGAGAGTTCATTTAACTTGATCTATTTGGTCATCTTAAATTATGCCTCAGTGGTATGTCCTCATTTCCATCTTGAATATGGGATTCCCACGTGGGAGTTTATCTGCTGGGACCTGCCTTTCTCAAAATTTAAAGAGGTTTCCGTATGACCTTCCATCAAATACTATTACTCCTCTTATTTTAAATAACAACAAGGTATGACAGAATTATTGTTGCAGGCCCAATTTTACAGCTGGGGAAGCAAAGTATTAAGGGATTTCTCAAGCATGACAGAAGTTTAGTGGAGGAGTAAACAACTCAAGGTCTGGAGAGATGTTTTCCAGTGGTATCCTTTGCGGAATGTCAAAAATTAGAAAGAAAACAAGATATATGCTTATTTATTTATAGATTCTTTTTACTAGCCCAGATGTATGTGAGCAACAATGTTTTGTAGTTGTTGATTATATTCTATAACAGCAAGTAGTAAGGCCACAAGAAAATGATTTGCTGAGTAGGAGGAAGAAAGGCCAAACTTGTTAAGGAAATAATGTTACTTCCAAGATTCTCAGGGGATATTAGAAACAATGGAGACTAAAACAAATACTAGAATTGCATATAAAAGGTACTTGACATAAAAATGTCAAATGGCCCAAAACACATTTCTGCAAAATGCTGTGATGTTACTCTATTGGCAAGAATACAAAAGGGAGCAGAACTAGAAGATGCCAGCTAATCATTTTATTAAGAACTCAGAGAACAGAAAAATGAATGGGAAAATTTAAATGTAATAAGAACTGAAGAAATGACAATACATTTAGTAAAGCCCATTTAATAGCAGAAGTTTTATAATTAAATTGACTCACCCTGCAGCTAACAAGAATGTGAATGCAGTGCCACTGCATGCCGTTTGTGTCAAAGTGTTCATGGACTTCTCCATGTAGAAGGAGAAAGCTTTCTACTTTACCTGTAACACAGTTTCTATTTCTGTTTCTGCAGGTTCTCTGCTTTTGTGCCACAGCTTCTGATTCAGCTCCAGCCATGACCCTCTACAAGGTCCTCTCCGTGTGAGCAAACATGATTTAAAATCAGTTCTGGTGCTGGGTGGGAACAGAAAGCAGTATGGCAGTATCCTTCAGTGATTTTAAACAGGGAATGGGAAAATAAAAGTTCAGATATGTGTACTAATGGAAACAACTGTTCCTCTTTAAGGATTATTGTCCCGTTCCTTGACAAAACAGTTTTTGAAGAAGCTGGCTACCCCATCCTGCTCTGTTCACAAATTTGCACTGATTTCTTAATAGCAAGTTTTCATTTGAATGTAATTTCAGGCCCTGGAATAAGGTGCTCAAGCAATAGTGATGAGACTGTGCAGTGTAGGGTTGGCTTTTCTGGAATCTTTTTATTTTGTTGTTTGTTTTATTTTGTGGGATTGTTTGGGTTTTCTGGTCTATTTTAACCTTCAGTTATCAGTACCTTTCCTTTGGAGTACAGGGCTGGTAAGTGAAGTAAGACAGGTGTCAGTTAATTCCTTTGGTCAGACTCATGATGCAGATGTCAGGTTTTTGGTGTGGAGAGCAAGAGTTTACCCCAGAGCTCTCAAGGTACAAGCACAGCAGAAGTGGGTAGGACATAGAAAACAAGCTGCCCTCATCCCCCACACACCTGCCACTGGCCAGAGGTGTCAGGCTGTGCATGTGGCAGGGGTGACTGCACGCCGTGAGACATCTTCCCAAAGTCAGGGAGAGCAGGGCAGAAAACTGACTTGCTGAGTTGCAATCTGCTTTTGGCAGAAAAAAGATACACAGCAGCCCTTGCTCAGAGCAGATTGTGCAGTTACCTTTTAGCCCTTTGCTAGTTCACAGAGTTTGCTCTGTTCATGCTCTAATGCAGGGACATTAGTTCACAATTTCCTTAAATGTTAAATCTAGATGTTTAAAAATAGAAGGCAGATGTGAAGATTCCATAAATACACAATACTTAATTAATTATATCAAATATATACCTATTATATGATGACATTATCAAAGGATTATCAGAATGCAGATGTCTTTCTACACAATTAGCATGGATGTGGTGGAACCACAGAATCATAAAAAAGCCCTGGGTTGAAGGGGACCTTAAAGATCATCTAGTTCCAACTCCCCTGCCACAGGCAGGGACACTTTCCACTAGACCAGGTTGCTCAGATTTTCATCCAGCCTGGCCTTAGATGCTTTCAGAGATGGGGCACCCACAACTTCTCTAGGCAACATGTTTCAGTGCCTCAGCAACCTCACAGCCAGGATTTTTTTTTTCCTAATATCTAACTTAAACCTACTCTTTCTCAGTTTGAAGCCATTCCCCCTTGTCCTATCACTACATGTTCCTGTGATAGAGCCCTAATACATATGTGAACCTACAGCAAAACTGTTTCCTTAATGTAGAGGATCTCACAGTTTCTTTCTTTGAAGTTGGATTCTGTATTTACTTGAATTTTACTGTTGTTAATTGATGACTTCTATTTATTAATATATTAAGTTGTTCTGTTGATTTACCTGCAAAGTGCTTGATTATTTATTTTTGATATAGCATTATATTTTGCATTACATTTTGGGCCAAATATTGCTTGATGATGAACTGGTTACACTGGTTGAATGAAGCTGACTGCCCCCAAAACAGGGTTGCTTGAAGTTATTTCTGGTTTTCTTACCCGTGCACATCAAGGAGAAGCAAAGGAAATGGTTCACTTTGTCAGTGTTTGGTCCGTGGTCCTTTGCAGACTGTGACAGAAGGACAGTTCTATAGGAAATAGCAGTGTAAACCCAGTTCTATTTTTCATTTTACCGAGTGGTCTTCTCTGAGTGGTCTTCTTATTTTTCCTCACACTTTTTGTATCAGCTGAAAGGAGAGCTTGATTGTTTTTTGCTGTGCTTTAAATCAACAACCTGCATTAAAAGAGCTATAGAATTGCTTCCAAACAGAAGAAAACTGAAGCCATTTTTAAACTGAGATGTTACATTCTGGGGAAAAAAGGGGATAATTTTTTCAAACTCTTTCCATTTGCTTTCTTCTTGGGCTTTAATATATGTTCAACATGTATTCACTATGGCTGTGAGATGGAAGAGGGCAGATGGTCCTACATGCTTTTGGTATTTGGGAAAAAGAGCTGCAGGGGTGCAAGGAAGGGAAGACTTTCCTGGATCAGAGACAATTTATGCAAACCTAGTGGCTGCAGTGTCACCCATAGCTGACATGATTGTTATGAGGACTGACTAGCCTTTGGGATTATCTATATTTCTGTATGGAAAAGAAAGAAAAAAAATGGCAAGCTAATAGAGCTGATGGTGTTGCTTTGTACAGATTTGAGGCTGGGCATTAGAAATGCTCAAATTCTTGTTGCAATTAGATCTCTACATTATTCTGTGGCCTTGAAGCAGGCCTTATTCACTGCAACTCAGCCTCTCACCAGCAGACCTGATGTTTATTTTAATTTAATATATCAGCAAATATTTTAAAAATATTTGAAAAAAAATCCAACTCTGTTTTGGCAGTCGTTGGTAATCTTACACTGACTCCCTCAGCCTTTACTTTGGGAAATGCTGGGAGCTGGGGTAGAAGATAAATATTTGTTTCGCCCTGAAGGTCTGTGTCATACTTGAAGGGCTGTAGACACCTGTGCTGGGGCAGCTTCCTCCTGTGCTCTCAGGAAGGAACTGCAGCCCACTATTACCAAATCAAGGGCATGCTGTACTTGAACTGTGCTAGATCTCTGCACATGCTGTGGGTCTGTGGCTTAGCCCAGATCCTATCTGCCAGCCAGGTTCCTGCTGCTCTGGGCCAAGACTAAAAAGGGAGAATTCTTGGGCCTCTGTGTTGGCAAACAGGTGCTGGTGGTCTGTTCCCCAAATCTGAACACCTCTGAAGCTCCCATGTGTGTGGGGCTGCCCCTAAGCCTGGCTGTGGGCTAAGCTATACACCCAGCTGCTTCCTCTAGCTCGTGATAATGAATTTCCAGCGCGGTGGAATTTAGAAGGGAATTGCTCTGATTCTAAAGCTCATTGGTTGCTAACAATAATAACAATAAAAAGAGCCATTTCTTAAGGACTAAAAACTAATCAGTGAATGTGTAGTTTCTGTGTCTCCTGCAGGTTCTTGTCTTGTGGGGCTGCCAGACCGCCCGAGTCATGTGACTGGCTGTCTGATTTCCGACTCAAGCTTTTCATTTCCTAAATGATAACGGATAAAAGATAAAATCTGCCACACACAGGTAATCTTTGCCATCTTAATATTTGTTAAGCTTTTTGATTTACTGAGAAGTTAAAGTCACTGCAGGTCACAAAACCTGCACATTAGATCTGCTTCATAAAACACTGTGAGTGAATGCTTTAGTCATTCATTTCACCATCTTTAAACCAATGTAGCTGAAGAATTGCACCTCCAATTTATAAATCTTTTAATTTATTTCTGATTCTGGTTTATAGGATGGGACTATATCCAGATTTCCCCAGCCATTTGTGCATAGCTAGAGAAGAAACCTAACATATTTCTTGCATAATGGAGACTTGATGCAGCTTACATTTGTTAAATCATCCAAAAGGAAATATTCTCACTAGGAAACTTCACACACAGTTACTGTATCTAATCTGATACCTGTGTTTTAAGTTTCTGTTGCACATATACTTCTCTCTCCCTCCCCAGCCCAATACATGCAGTCACCCCTCTCTTCTGTAAAAGACAGTATCTCTGTCTCTGTTTAGCACATCCGCTCCCCAACCTTTTTCTGAAGGAGACATAGGATCCACAGAGAAATTAGAGATCATCTAAACCATTTTGGATACCTACTGCTATGGAGGCCCATGGGTAGCTCATAGGTTTCACATCTGCCAGCTTTCCAGAGGATGTGATCAAGGGCAGAAATAAGCAGATGATGATGATGATGATGATGATGAAGAGGATATGGAAACTGGTGTGAAGGAAATGGGATCTCTCCTCCCAGAAATATGTGTACCCCCTAGCCCAAGTCAAGATCATTTGGATGTAGCAGGAAGGCTAACACAAAGGAAAGTGTATTTTAAATAATGCATTATTTAAAAAGGGAGCCTATGTCTTTAAAATACAGCATCAGAGTTAGACTCTGCTTTAGATTTGGGCATGGTCTTTGACCTTGGAACGCTGACAATGTAAAAAAGAGTGAAATGGGTCAAAGAGACAAGGTGAGAGATACTAAGCTTGCCTCTGATCTCACACCAACATGCAGTGGTGTAACTCCATTGCCCTCTGTAGATTTATGCAAACATATGGAGAGAAAAACCTGCCCTAGAATGATTCAGTATCAAAATAGACTCTTTTTTTTTCTATGGCAATGTAAAAGCCTTACAGGAGGAACACATAAGATTCCAAAGGGCAAAAATTTGGCTTGGATTAATACTGCTTCCAGCCACCCCAGTGCAAAAACTTCTCTCCAATTAGCTGACCTTGATGGATAAATTCCTCCTTTTTATCTTCCTCCAACCTTTCCCATATTCCATCTCTTCTTCTCCTTGATCCTCTTGATAAAGTCAGGCTGTCCTTCCAACTGTGATCAGCAGAGCCTTTAGCCAGTGCACAGCTCGCTCTCCAAGGACTCCTGATGCCAGGGGCTCCTTTCATTTTCTCTGCAAATACTTTTTAACAAATTCAAAAGGCCTTATTGGGAAAGGAACAAAATAGATTTGTGTGTAGTGCTGTATCTGCTAAACGGTGTGTGCTTTTCCCCACGCAGCTCCCAAGGGACCTTTAGGCACGTTCTGTGGGCAGAGCACATGGAATTGCTCAGATGTATTGTTTGCATAGTGCAGTATTTCTCTCAGTATCAGATCCTTGGAGAGAATTGGGAACACACATAATTTTTAGAGATTTCCTAGGCTGAGTGGGCTAGATTCACACCACCCTGTCAGAGCTGGATTTTGCCTTTGCAGTACAGGGCAGGAGTTTCTGGCCCTCACTACAAGGTCTAGAGCACTTCAGCCAAGTGTCCAGGCTCCCTCCATCATCAGTGCAGCCAGGAGAGAGCAATTCATCATGTGGCATCAGTCAGACACTTTGGGTAATTGGTTTGGGGATGGGGGATTCAGCCCCAAGTTCCTCACGTATGTGCCTTGTCTGGTCAGCCAACTCTCCTTGGATACTGTGCAAGGAGTGACAAGTGGGGGGCTTCAAGAACGAACTGGAAAAACATTGCTTGAACTGGGAGAGCTTCAGCAGCTCACAACTCAGTCTTCTTGCTGTGGGAAGGAGGATATTAATGGAAAACAGCCAGTGGTAGAGATGTGAACAGGCATCCGAGGGTCTCTGCCTTTCAGAGTGGGGCTTGCGTGTCAAAAGGGATTTCATCTCTTTGGATAGGAAGAAAGAGGGAGACAGAAACTTCAAAAATCTCTTGATGGCATAAAGAAGTATGTTTGCACTAGGACACGTGTAAGGCATCTATTAGGTGTGTCACTATCAGGTGCTTTACCCTACTGAATTGTCTGCTTGTGCTGTAAACCACTTTCTGTTTTCTTTTGTCCCTTCAAGATATAACAAAGATACATTTTCTTTGAACCTCCAAATTTACCTCTGAGCAGTTTAGGTAGGGAAAAAACCCCTGAGAGTTGTGGCTGTACATGTATGCAAGGACGAGAAAGCAGGAAATGTACCAGCTGCTGGGGAAAAAGAGGAGAGTGCTTGTAGTCTAGGAAGGGCTCTGAATATTTCTTTTCCATATATTTATTAGTTCACTTCTCTTTGGTATCTTTCCCCCAGCCACTGCTTCCACTAGATTTTCTACCATTTTACCAGCCAACAATTATTCTTCCCACAGCTTGAAGTTATTGTTCCTCATACACTCCTGTTTTGGGTTCACAAAAACATTTACCATGCTTTTTATTAGTCTTAGGTGTCCTGAACTCTCCTGTAAGTTTTTATAATCTTCACATTCCGATAACATAGGCCAAATTTGTTTGACCCTGCCCTCAGTTTCTAATAAAATAACTTTCTCCCCAAGGTGCTGGGAAGAGAGTAATATCTGGGATGGAATCATGTGAAATTAATTCATTTTTTGCATGTCCTCAACCTTAGATCAGGAAGTATTATTGCATGATGTGTTTTGTTCTGCTTCTTCCTGAAGCTGCAAGCTGCCTGCTACCCAAAATGGAGAAAGTGAAATTCAGCCTTGACATTGGATTGCTGAAATTTGGCCCCACTTTCACTGAAAAGTTTGGAAATACAACCCAACTTTTCATTGTGTAACGTGCCTCAACTCAGAACCTGTTTTAGATTTGTTGCAAACCCTCCTCATGGGTTTAAGTAGTGCAAGGGACAGATGTTCATCCTCTTGCTCCCTTCTCCTGGTCTCTGGACAGTGGGTAGGTGGTTCTGTGATGGGCTGCTGTGGGTGCCAAGGGTGCTGTGCTTCCCTCTGCACCCAGATTCCCTCCCACTGTGGGGACAGGGAGGGCTGGTGTGTTCCCTGAAGAAAAACTGCCCACCCAGGTCAGACAGGGGAATTGTCACTGGTCCCATCAGGCTGGATCATATTTTGGGGCTGAAGGTTTGACATCTCTGTCCTTCCTCTTGGCTTGGCTTTGTCAGTGACGTGGTGAGGGCAGCTCACACACCCCTTCCATGGAACACACGTGGTATTTCTGAGGTGAGGCTCTTGCTGAGTTAACCCTCAGGTATCAGCAAAGTACTCTGTCTTGATATATATGACTTTTTGCTAGCATTTCTCTGCTTACTGATAATAATTCTTGGCCTTAATAAACCAAGATTGATACTGATTTTTTTTTTTTCTGCAGCTAAATGGTTCTGTTTTACAGAATACAAACATGTGAGCCAAAGGAGAATTAAACAGGTAGAAACAGTGTTACTCTGGCTCTCTTAGAAAATTTAGGACAGAGCACTAGAGGAAGATAGGAAGATTTAGCTTAGATTTTCACACCATTAGGAATGCATCTTCAAGATGGAAAATATCTTGGAAAGTCCTGTGACCATGTTTCAGGAAAGTGAATTCATCTGTTCTATTTCTCACAGCACAACTTTTTATGTTAAGCCAGTTTTTCTGAGTGACTTTCACTGTTAAATGATTTCTGTACCATCTCAAGGTTTTCTTTCTGCTAGAGCATTTTCAGGGACTCCAGTGATCAGCAAAATCACCTATTTAACTTCTTCACATAAATGAATATGTTTCTGGCCCACAACAAAAAAAAAAAAAAAAAAGGGAAAAAAAATTGTGTTCATGCAAGACCTTTCCAGGTAGCTTTGAAGTCCTTTGTTTTCTGCTTGGTCTTGAGTTGTCAATGCTAGTGTGCATTTGCATTTCACATCTCTGAGTAAGACAATGTCCTCAGGGTTCTGACTCGTTATTGGATGCCAGAGCTAAAAACTGAGCCATACCTTCATGTTCTATTGTATTTGATGGGGGATTCTCAGCGCTGCTGTGTCTCTTCCTGTTTGGAGGATATCTCCTTTCCTGACAAAGTTTGATACCTGCTGGTGATCAAGGTGTATCACAGAGTTAACCCTGTTTCTGCCAAGCAGAGTGGTGTTGTCCTATTCCACCAACGTGTTTGGTGGAAAATGAGGGGGAAGGATGCCACTCCTGCAGAGAGCTGTAGCTGATGGATTCCAGCTCCTGTTCAGGAGCTCCTCTCATGGCCAGATTTACTCAGGAAAGATTTTATTAGGCCTGATCTGTAGCAGTTTGGAGAGGAAATTTTGCTGTGCTGATACAAAGACTCTCCCTGCTGTTGCTTAGGTGAGCAGTTTTGTTAAAATACAGTTCGTGCCATTTCATACCTGAAAGTGGACAAGAGCTATTGCACTGTGGGATATAATAACAGAATACACTCTAAAAGTTTGCTGAGGGATTTTTAAAATCAATATAATTTTTGTTGCAGGCTTATGTGCCTGAAACAGCTCTGTTAGAATTCCAGTTTACTGAGACTAGGGAAGCATGTGAAGAACCAGGGAAATCACTGGTGGAGGAAGACAGTAGAAGATTTTTGTAAACTTTGTCTACATTGAGAGATTATGGTTGATGGACTTTTGACTCTCAGGCAATAAATTACTTATTTGCAAAAATTTCAGTTTGGTAATAGACGTCCTCTTCATTCCTCTAATAGACATTTCTCCATGTACTTTGCTGTATATTTCTAGAAATAATTCTTATTTGATAAAGCAAGATTCCTAATTAATTGTTTCAGGTATTTATATCTGCCATAAAAAAGAAGACTATTACCCAATGGAAAATTAGATAGAGAGAAACAATATTGCTGCAATTTTCTGAGCAATTAAGGTGAATATTTAGTTCCACCCAACTTTCATATGCATGACATTATTTGTTTTGTTGCTAGAAGAGACCAGAGAAGAATGTATCCTGTCTTCTGCTTACAGAGTCACTGTGATTCCCTCAGTTTGGTTTCTATAATTATTTAATGATAGACAGTTAAGTTCCAATGACCTGCAAGCTCACTTACTCTACCTCTAGGAAGGCTTCCACTGTGAAAAGCATCTGAAGCAGTGACTGAGTCTGCTGATCCCTTCCTGAATATCTTAAAGAATCAAGTCACTGCTCAAAGGATAAGACATTTCTCCCCATAGTGTTTTAGAATATGTTGTTTTTACAGAAAAAGCCTTTGGTTTCCAAAAACAGAGAAATTTTCTGTGGAAGTATAAAATGGAAATCAAATTGCAAGACCAATAGCTTGGGCCTTGCCCTTCAGTTGTCCTGGCCTGACATCGTTTCTGTGCTCTGCGCAGCGGGCACGTGTCTCATTAGAGCAGGGACAGTATTTCATATGCTGTAGTCAATGCATTATTTAGGAAAAAAGGGGTGGAAAAGAGTCCTTTAAAGGTGTCTGTAGGATATTTTCTGTGTCCAGTTTGGTGTTACATCTTACCTTTCCATACTGGCAGGTATCCCTCAAGACACTCCTTTTGGTGTCTCAAACTACCAGATATTGTAACATCACAATCCTTTGGATATATTTTGCTCTTTTATAGATTAGCTATTTTTTTGTATCCTCTCTGGATCCTTACCTTATATTTTACTTCTATTTTCAGTTATCATCTTATATCTATTACCCAAAGCATTCTTTTGTATTTCACTCAGATCTTCCCTTATTTTCTTTCCTTGAGGACCTCCAGAAGTACAAGCCAGAGCCAAGCACACTTTGTTCAGGTGTCCCAAAAGACTGAGACACTTTTTAAACATCTTGTGATTAAAAAAAAAAAAAAAGCAATGAAATACTAAAAAAAATTAAATTGAAGAACTTTTGTATTGAGGTGAACCCAACTAAAAAAAAATTCCCTATTCAAGAGACCTGAAATCACCACTATACTGTTTCAATTGTTTAATTTTTAACATACAAAGTCCTGTGGCATTTTTTTGTCTCTTTCATTGCCTAATTGTTCCACTGATGGTATGGAAAATGGAAATAAAAGTGGTTTTGTAAATGCTACGTTTCTGTGAGAAATGTAGCAGTTTGATTTTTCCAACAGCAGCAGTTCCTCATTTGTTTGGAGAACTCAGGTAGCCCAGGGTGAATGCTATGGAGAAGCTTGGGAAGGCCCTGCACAAGGTTATGCACGTGCTGTGCTTCACCATAAATTAATAATGTCAGGTGTGCTGCCCTTGAGGAGTGGCTACACATGTAAAAAGAGGTAGATTTAAGAACATGGTTCTGTTTGCACTTTTCTCTATTAGTTTATAAATTCATACTTTTTTCTTTGTTGTTTGTTTTTGTTTTGTTTTGTCCCCCTGGATTGTCCTATTGTTACTCAAATTATGATAATGTTGATTTTAGGTACTTGTAATACAGCTTCAATTCTAACAAGATTTTGTTTCTATAAGGGCAAGAAAACCATGTTTTTGTAGACTGTTAGAAGTAATCATGTCGGTAGCAGTATGGGTTGTGTGCATATTTTCCAGGATAACAAAATTATTAAAACAGTAACATGATTTGCAGGTATTTTCCTGATCTTTGAAAAACAATTAAAATTTAAAAAGTACTGTATATACAGTGCACATTAAACATTTTCATTATTAATTTATTGTTTGTAGTGAGTTTAACCCTAATCCAGTGTTTATTAAAACTGGACAGGATTTATTAAATTGCTTCAAGATTATCAAATATGTGCAGATCTTTACATATATTACATTAATTCTCTTTCTAAATATTTGCAAAATTTATTAAGTCTTTGTAAGTCTTCTAAAAATGTTACATGACACTCAGATTTGCCATATTCATAACTGTCAGAATTCACTGATTATAAGAATATCTGAAAACAGCATCTGAAAAATGAAACAGCACAGTGTGGTGATTCCATTTTGAGATGTTAAATTAAAAAAAAAATGTTTTTGCAAGGGGAAACTCCTTTGAACATCTCACCATGTTTTGCAAGAAAGTGCAACGTCTCCTTCACAGATGGGCTCAAGGTGCAGCTCCACTTTGTGTCCTCCTGGTATAACTGGGAACTTTGCCAACTCCAGGTGCAATTTAGTCCATCCTGCAGCCCCAGTGAGCCTTTCTGGGCACCATCCATTCCAATGTTTAGTGAGGGCACTGGATTCAGACTCAGGGGATCTGGATCCAGAAGGCTTATGAAAATTTGGATTGGTAATACTTCGGTGTCTTACACTGAGTGTTCAATTCCAAGATAGTACAAATCACCAGGAATTGAAAAAAAAAAATCTTAACATTACTCTTTCTGTGTCTGTTTTTTCTCTGCAAGGTAAGGAAGAGGACACAATCCTGCAAGTCAGGGCAGGTGGCATGGAGATGAATTGATCATTGCTTATAACATTTTTACAGAATGTGTTGGTCACAATCATGTAAGTACCTCTTAGATAAACCAGATTTTTTGCCACTACCAAAATGTTTTCAGTGTAGGAAATACTTTATTTCAAACTTGAAAGTTTCATTTTATAGAACAGTTGTTGATGTGTACCAAACTGTGAATATTGTGTTTGGGGTTTTGTTTTTTGCACTTTGATGACACAAAGACATAGTCTAGAACTGATGGTGGCTGTGACCTGTGCCCAAGGTCCACTTGTCACTCAGTCCTTCACAGCCTTTGGTGGGCACAACTGCATGTGCTGCTTGGGATGCTTGTGAAAACACCAGAGGTGATGTTAATTTTCCAGCTGAATTTTGCAACCTGAATTTCCCCTGGTGGTATAAATAAGAGGAAAGCACGTTAGGAAGCCTGAGAAAGTAAGTTCTGGCTCAATAGATAAATGGTTGTTGGGAGTAGTAACATTCCACTTTTATTTTCTCAACAGAAACCAGAAATACTATTCAAGAGACTGACAGAATTCAAATATAATTTTTATTTTTGCAATATTCCTTTCAGACATTTCCATTTTAATACACAATGCATTTGTTTCAAGTACACAGGGAAATATGTTGTGAACAAGATAATTGTCTGATGAAAACCAAAACATGACTATGGAATTTCATTGGAACCTTGGAAATTAACATGAAATATGGTCTTGGTGTTAATGCTGAATTTTAAGTCTGTTTTCTCTTGTATTTAACCTTTGGGTAGGCTCATTACAGTAGGCATTGTATATATCTTTTTCTGAGCTATTCATTTAAACCCCTTCCACGGAGTATGTGAACATTTTGCTTTGGGCAAAGAAAGCACACACTTAACATTTCTGTTCTGAATTATATCTTAAATGAACCCTTTTTGTAGTTATGAAATATGTAATTAAAGCTGTAATCCAGTGGAGCACTGAAATGTATGCTTAAGAACCTGTACAGTCTTATGAACTTTCTGGGTCTATTTGCTAGGATTATAGCACTCCTGACTTAGCCTACATTTTGTTTCCAGGCAGCTGATACCATGGCATGAAGGTTTTCTTGCAAGGGAGTATTTTATCCAGCTGTGGGAAATTCCCATGTTTAATTTGAAGCTGAGGAGAATTCCTATCAGCCAAATAGAAGATGAAGAGGCCAAACTGGGTAACAGGATGCTCCTGAGGTTTTCTGCATTGGTCATACAGTTGGATAATTTGGAATGCAGCTATACTATAAAACAGCTGAGTGAAATTTTCATTAAAGAACTACAGCTCTATTTCAAGAAAGGTGTGGATTTCCTCAGACACCTATGGGCAGCCTGAAAGAGTGAAGTGATCAGTCCTAGGACTGATGGCACAGCTGAGGTCTGTATGTAGGGTCCAAAAGCAGTATAGGAAGGAGAGTTTAGGTACTAGGCAGGGAACCACTTGCAACCTAACTCCTGAGACACTTTTACCAGCTGATAGGAATTACAGGCAAGGTGATTTGTCTGGAACTATGAGCTATGGTAACAAATTCAGCACCACAGACGGGTACCTCCGTAAATGAGGAATTCAGACCGCCTTTACAGACAGAGAACCTTGTTTTCTTAGAGAGGTGGAGAGGAAGAATCTCCAACAAAATGATAAAAATCCAATGACTGTGCTCTTGTACTTGAAAAGGAAAGATGAGTTCTGGTCAACTCATGCAGGTAGCATTAGGTGTCAATTTTTTTTTTTTTACAATGCAGGAATATGTACAGAAGAGCAAGATGTGAGATTTTCAGAGGGCAAAACCCTAACATTTTTCATCTCACTTGCTGGACTGAAGCTGTTGGTCAGTTGAAAACTGAAGATACAGAGTCAGATATTGTGGTGCAGAAGGTCACTCCTGTGGGAGTGAGAAAAATCAGTGAGACTCTGATTTATATTAGCTAATTATTGACTTATATCCAGAAACTCTTCAGAAGGAAAGGATGAGAGCCCTAAGCCCTTTTCTCTCCTAGCAGAGAAGCATAACTACAAGATAAGGATCAGATATTTCTGGAGCCATGATTCTTTGATTCCTATCTGGACAGCAGTTTGAAAGTCTTCTGTATCTTCATGGTTTGTGCACTCTCAGAGAATTTGAGTTCAAAAGCCTCAGGCCCAGTATTTGAGCAATATTTAGGCCCAATATTTTGACTTCACAATTAGATAAGTGCTGTAAGTGCCAGACTATTTGTCAAGAAGTAAGCACCATTATTAGTGTGAGTGAGTATTGAGTGTTTGGAACATACCTAACTTCTCTAGGGACCTACATGCCGGGTTTTGTCTTTCCTAAATCCTAAACAGCTTTAAGCAGAGATGCCCAGGTGGCCAGCTCAAGAAAAGATAGATATCCTTTGGGACATCCTCTGTCGTACAAATATAGCCATGGTTCTGTGCGTAAATTCCTGAACACTTTGTTGAAAGCTGACCTAAAATAGTTCATTGTAATATCAGAGGAAGCCATTTAATTTCATCCAGTCACTTCTTCATGGAGCCATACAAATTGTTATTTGGCTAGAACATATCAGCCAGAATGGCATCTTGTTTTCATTTGAAGGATCTAAAAGTTGAACCCGTCATTTCATCCCTTCATTGACGCCCGTGTTAAATTATGTGCCCGATTCCTTGGTTGGATTTGCCTGGCTTTCATTTGCAGATGATAGGAGCACAGTCTCACAGAGTAGCTGCCGTGTCTTTGTACCATTGGGAATAGTTTTTAAACCCAAGCATTTCATAAAAACTGCAAATCTCTTTTCTTTGGCTCTTCTGGAGGTCTGTAGCTTTACACATTCAACTTGTTCATTAGAGCATTCATTTGGGCTGAATATCACATCAACAGTACGTGTGAGTTAAACAGCTACTGGTGGAATGGGAAGTTATTGTTTATTAATTGTTCTTCTGTGTTTGTTAACATTTGATCTCCTTTAACACCTTATAGAGATACATTTTTGGTGGCACAGCTTGCCCCTGTTTGGATAGATCAATCTGGTGTACGTGAAAAACAGCTTTATTTACTGTCCTTGACATAAACTAGCCTTAATGTTAACAGGAACACTTCTTCCTAGCTAGACTTACTATTTATTCAGTATCTTAATAGATGGGCTTTATGCTTAGGAATTTTTAATGCTGCTTATCCTATATTTTAAGTAAAAGTGTTTATTTCTGTTGAGAATTCCCCATCTTCTTTTTTTTAATGATTTTTTTTACAAAAGAGATAAGTATTTTCATTCACCTTTTGTGACTTGCAAGCTATTGAGTAGCACTTGTTGTATTTGAATGTCACATTATATGTATTATAGCTGATAAAGAAATGTCATTTTCCCTCTGTTGCTAATATCCTTTAAGACACTTAAAAACAAGATGTTTTGACTGAAACTGTCTAGCAAAATGTATTTAAAATAACATCATTAATTTGTTGGAGAAGATCAGATCATAGTGAGGTTCTTCTTTTCCATACATTCAGTAAGATGATTCCCTCTAAGTTAGTAAATATCTGAGAACTGAGTTCTGCAAGGCATATAGCTTGGGAAGGTGTTTGCCTTGCCAGATTTTCTATATCTACACACAGTAACCATTCCCTTTTACTGAGCTTCTAGCAAGCCATTCCAGAGCTGGAGATTGCTTCCAAGCTGCGTAGCTTAGCTCAGTGGGTTAGAGCATGATGTTAATAAGGCTGTGGTAGCACAGTCAGAATGGTCAAACAAGCAAACAGGGCACCTGTGAATCCTTTATATCATTTGCAGATAGGATGGGTCCATGGCCCAAAGTCAGAGTATGTTTTCTAGGGTTAGAGTTCTCACTACTGCATATTTTCTCTCAATTTCTGCTATTCATCACATGAAGGTGTATTTTAATATCCTTGTTCTTTAGCGCTTCAGAAACTACCGAAACAGGCCTTTTTCTCTGTGGATATTAGAATTAATAGTGCAGCTTCCTCCTGGCCCTGGGCTTTATTTTCCCCTGTGCCCCTTGCCCTAGGAATACAGGGAAGTTCCGATAATGAGAGGAATGTCTGGGACTGGCCTGGTTCCCCATGATACTCAACGAGCAAAATCACAAACAGGGCTAGCAAGAGAAGAGCTGTTCTCTGGGGTCCAGGACAGCTGGATTTATGTGCTCTCCTGCCTCATCCTTTCCTATTCAGGAACTTGTGTCTTCCTGTAAGGAATGAGTAGTGCAGAGTGAGTCATCCTGGCACTCGGCCACCTGGCATTGCTCCTTTTTTTTGAGGAAAATCCCCTGGCTTTTGTGGGGCACTCCTGAGACCTAGCACAAAGGAGCCAGAATCTGGCCCAGGAACCATAACACATGCAGCTCACTGAAATTGCTTAACTTTGTCCCACAGCTACAACACACCATTGTCTGCCCATCATATCTTGTGGAAGCTCATGGTGATTTTTTCCATGCATCTTATCCAACTGTATGTTGTTATCAAGTGCAGCTTCTGTTTGTTAGTTCCTTAGATAAAGGCCTCCCTAAGTCTGATCCACACTCTGTTATTGTGCCTCTTCCTATATCACTGCATGTGGTGCATTTCTTCTTTTATGTCTCTTCCAAAAGTATCTCAGAGCATCCATCCGTCATCTGGTGATAGGACTTGCTTATTGTGATTATTCTCTTTTCCAGAAATAAAAATGTATGGCATACATAGTATTTAGCAACATTGTACAGAACTCTGCTGTGTATCAAAAAGAGATTAGGGCCTCTTAATGTAATACAGTTTCCAGCTGCAGCCATAGACTGTACTTTTATTAACTCAAAGGTATGTATAGATTTGTCCTGTTTCCTGTGTTTTATTTCTGGATTCCACTCTTTTCACACTTATCCATGCCACATTTTCTGGGGCATATGTGTGTGTCTGTGGATACCTTGCAATAGCTAGCAGACTATTTCCAGGGAAGGTCTGATCATATCCTCAGACATAAACACATGAGAGACCCCAAAATGTACAAATGAGTAGGTTTCTATACAGAGGGCAGAATGTTTCTTGAATTTTTTGTTGGTTTTAATAGTATTTGTGGTATATTTGTCAGCTATAGACATAGAAATATCAGTAAAGACTTTCCATCACTTTAAGTTTCAATATTTATCATTAAATACTTTTCGTGTTTTGTTTCCTATCTTTTCAAAATTCTAAAGCCGTGAAACTGACGTGCATAGGGGTATGATCTTATTTGGTTTTTGCTGGAAGAGTGCAGTTGTTTTGAGCTTTTTATGAATTCATAAGACATAAAAGTTGGGCTATCTAGGAATAAAATCACATGCTCTGAACAAGCTCCATATGGAATGAAAGGCAGCAACACTTGTTTAGCAACATGGATTGACATGAACACGCAAGCCTGGTGTGAGTTCCCTGCCCTGTTTTTTCAGTCAATAACAAGGTAAAAATCAGTGGAGCACTGAGAGGGAAAATAATAGGCCATTTTTAGAAATATTGGCTCTGAAAAGCCACTGCCTTAAGAACATTAGAAAAAAATACCAATACAAAAATAATAATAAAAAAGACATGGAAAATTTCATGCCAATTTTTTAAAATGTCGGTACTGTTGTTGTAAGTACAAAGAAGACAAATTCTCAGTAGGAGTGACAGACATTTTCCCTAAAAGTTCACACAAGTTGTCTTGTCTACCATATGTATATATCCAAAACACAAGTCCTGGAGACAGTGACTTGGATCTTTCCATATTCCTGTCTGAACTTAATACCTGTAAAGAATGAAGGATCTGAAAACAGGGGTTAGTGTAAGTTATTTCTTTTGAAGCTTTTCTTGGTTAGGGTCTGAGCTGATGTGATTCTTGAAAGTCTCCAACTTAGGGGTCATTCAGCAACAACTGCCAGGGCTTGGTACATAAATGAAGCCAGTCCTGGTATCTGTAATCTTCTTGAGTAAGTTGTAGGTTCTGTACAGACTGAGATCAAGCAGGCCCCACAGCATTTGAATAAAATGTGAGACTGAGTCAGAGAGCCAAACCTAAATGCATGTGTGGAAACTGTCCACACCTCAGTACTTGTCATTCAAAACTGGGATAAGAGATCAGAAACAGCATGAAAAACAAAACCTAGACTGCCATGGATTATCTGATGCTTGGGAATTAAAAAAGTCTGATGGAAATCTACAGCCACATCTTTAGAGTTTTCAGCTGGTAGATTTTGCATTAAGAAAGTATTTTCAGAAATATTTTAAGATAACGATAGAGGTATACTTTTAGCAGGGTTGCCTCAGTTTCTCTTTGAATTTTCTTTTTAGGAAACTGGCCCAAATGGTAATTTTTGAGCAGTTCAAACTCAGGAGCAGAGCAGAAGGGAGGAGCAGTGGGTATCACCTCAAATCTCACAGCGTTTTTGTGGTTCCTTTTGGCCCATGGTCTGCCAGGTGACTGAAGGAAGACTGCCTCTCTCTCCACCTGCTTTGTCCCTGATTTGGCCTTCTGGGTTCCTGCTGTCCTTGGGCTTCATTAACTCTGTAAGCACTGAAGTTCACACCTGGGGAAGTATCAGCACAAGGTAAGGGCCCAGAAAAAGTATAATTAAACTAAGCACAAATAGCATGAGGTCACCAGCATAAAAGGCTTTTGGAAGTTTTGATGGTATGTTCTTTGTTCTGTCTGTCTGTCTGTAGGCACACAAACGCATGATAGATTAATTGAGTTAAATATATCCCAAAGTTGTTTGAAACAATGCCTATTTAATTTTTTTCAAGAGGCTGCACAGAAGTATAGCATTGTACCACAAATAAAAGTGTTGCCACAATGCCTGTAAATCAGAGCTTTAAACTATGTTTCAATTATCCTTCTATTATCCAGCTGGTGTTTAAACATGTTTATTATTCAAATCAGTAGAGAATGTGCTGCTGTTGTGTAAACAACTGTCAAATGCTGAAACAATGATTACAAGGCACCATCTCTTTCAGGTGTACTTAGAGGTACTTATACCTCAACCACTTGTATTTAAATAACATGCAAACACAATGCTTGAGTGACTACTTTCACTCCTGTTTCCAATACCTCGTGCCAATTCTATTACATTAAGAGGGAAATCTATTACATTTTTCATTTATACACATCTGTACGCTGTTTTTAACCATTGTATCATTAAGGCTCGAGTTAATATAATAGATATGCCAAGAGATGCAGTACATATTGAGAAATCCTGTTCAAAATAAAAGCCAATTTCTCTGTATTATTTTAGGGCATTTGAAAGCTTTTATGAAAACAATACTAAGAAAATTATTTTCTGAAGAGGAAGCCTGAGAAATAAAAGATTTAGTCATGGAACTCTGCTATCCTCCAACCTCTATTTGTTTTGATGTAAAGCAAGTACATTACAAGTTGGTTGGTTTGGGGTTTTTTTCAGGTAGGCATTAACAAAATATAATACTGATGGCACTGAACTGTCTTTTCTTGCATGTGACAGTATTCAGTATCTTTACACACACTTAGTGCAGGGCAAAGGTAGTGTAACAAGCAGTGTTTACCAAGTGAGCTCTTGGGGCAGCTCTCTACTGATTTGTCACAAACTGGAAGGGAGAATGTTTTAAAAAACTGCATTTGGGAAAATGCTGATAGGATCCTCAAAAACAGTAACTGAAGGAAAAATTTTATGCTAATCTCAATGAAGCAAAGAGACTCTGTCTTCTACCTTCTAAGAGGATGAAACCTGGAAAACAAAAGCAGTTACTAAAAAAAGTAAAAGAAGTGAACCTTCTGGGTAGTGACATAGCCATTGCTTCACGCACCCCTCCCCCCTTTTCCTCTCTTTTAAGTTAGATGCTTAAATACAAAGCTAATGAAAGAAACAAACAGTACAGCACTACCACAAGGATAAGCTGTTGTAGTGTGCTGATAAAATATGACATTCTTTTTCAGAACTTAATAGAGATGCTTTGACTGTTGTTCTGCAGTCAACAAGGCTGGTCTAATTGGTGGCCATGGCAACAAAATCAGGTCATACAGAGGTTCATACCGAGATCAAGCATATGTAGATCTTCTTGTTCAAATATACATAAAGATAAGAACCTTTAGTGAGAGTCCACAGTGAAAGGCTGAAGATGGATGCTCCCACGCACATCTAATATTACTTAGAAATATTTACCTGTTTGTAACATAATGATGTTTTGCAGAACAGAAATAGAAAAATCCTTCATAGCCATTGGAAAACAATAATTTTTTAAAGTCAAAGTAGAGTGTATGCATGCACATTGCTTCATAGCTACTTGTAATTTACTCCCTGGAGTTTTTAGTGATCTGACTTATATTTTAGATGCAATTAAGTAATCAGTGGTGTACACTGTAACATGAATGTTTAGGCTGCTTAAGGTTGAATTTTCACAGCCTTAGCAGCTGCGCAGTTATGGTTCCTGCCCCCACCTCCCTTAGTATAGCCATCCCTTTACAATTATTACTTGAGTTATTTACATAGTTATGTCATAGAAATGAAATACCTGGTAATGGCAGGCAGCAAATGTACAATAACTCTCATGATTGCATCTCTCTTCTTTCCCACTAAGGACACCAAGGTGTGCAAGACTTGGGTGGTTGGTCCCCAGGTTAGGCTAAGCCCAGCTCAGGGCAGCCAGCATCTACTGCCTGTATTCCTGCAGAATGGAGTCTGATGTCTTTAGCAGATCTCCTCCCTCTCATCAAGTGCCTGTATCAGGTCCTCTACAGCCTTTCAGCCTCTCCATCTGTATTTATAAGCCAGGGTTGTAATAATTAAAAGTTATAATCTTATGATTCTCAGCAGTCTAACAAAAATATATAGATACTCTTGGGCAGATACAGCTGGGACAGCTGGGACAAATCCACATCCAAATCCAAATCAATATCTAAAAAGACTCTGCTGAAAATGCTCCAGATCTGGATTCTGAAACCAGTTGACACACGAATGTGGCAGCACATTGTTGGAAAGCTCTCGCTGTGCTCTCCACTGTCTCTGAGGGGATGCACAACCAGGACCTACACTCTCAGCTGCATTCATTTTCTCATAAGCAAAAATTTGCCTTTTGAATGCTTTTTGCAGTAAGATTTTGAATAAGCTGAAGTAAGCATACTAGGGTAGAAAGAGAGGAAAGCGTTTTGAGGTAATTTCCATCTCTTCTGGACAGTTCCCCAGAGGTTTTGCATCAGGGAAATATTTTACTATTTCCTGCTTCCTTCTAGTCTTTGCTAAAGATACATGTAACTCACAGATGGTGGGTCAGTGTGGTACTGGTGGAGCCTCTCTTGTTCTTTTCTCAGTTTCTTTTGCCTGATATTATCAGTAAAGCCTTGCCTCCCTCCCCTACCCCCTCCCTCTCAGCAAAGCTGTTTTCTTAGCTACAAAGATATGCAAAAAATCTGATTTTAGTTATCTGTTCTGCTAAAGGCAAGGATTAAGATTAAGGTTTAAATTTGTTGCTTTTTTTTCCCCTAGAGCAGAGTACTTTGGTCCAGTCCCTGTGTATTCCTGAGTCTTTCAACAGCCCCTTACAAAATCACATATTTTAGCTCTAGCTAGTGTGTGTAAGTCCTTTTCCTCTCTAAATCATTGAATTTCTGTATGTACCCATAGCAGGGATTGGAAACTCTCTCTTCCCCAGACGCACTGTTTTGAAAACACATTAAACTCATCTGTGATGTGCCACATTACCTTCAATTTTTGATATTCTTTTCCATCAGTAAAAATTGTTGCTACTTTAGTAGCTACAAGAATAAGCTTTACTCGTGCAGCTGAATGATAGGTGCATGTGGTTAAACCTGACCCATGAAGAGAGACTGATCTGAACTCTGAAAAAATAAAGTCCATAGGTGAGTTTTGGAGTGGCGGTCCATGTGGATATGGAAATGTGGGAAGGAGAAGAGATGCTGGCATGGACCTTGTGGTTGTGAAATGAATGTTAAATTTGTAGGCCCTTAGCTGGGACATGAGCAAAATAACAAGGTTTGCATAGACTTGCACTTAAATATCTGTATTGGACCATGGAAGAGAAGCATCTTGCCTGGTCAGTCCGTTTTCATCTCAGTGGGCATATAGCTGTTTCTTCCCTTCAGACATACAGATCTAGAAAAATATTGAGGTGAAAACCCACAGAAATATTCCAGGTTTGACCCAGTGCCTGCTTAATGCACAGGATTGATGGCAGGGCCAGGAGCTGGATATACTTTAGGTACTGCTAATCATGGGGAGTTAAACAACTCCCTTGTTCAAGTAGTCCTTTTCTGGCACCTAAGTGTCAACAGGTGTGAACAAGAGCATGGAGGTGCAAAGTGCCAATGCCTCGCTGCTGGCACCAAGCATGGCCTTCATGCACAAGAGATGACAATTGCAGTGTTGTGCAGTCTGCCCATCAGAAAGCATTGTTGCCTGGCACCTATATATCATTCAACTTGTGAGCAGGCACCGTGCCATCGGAACAGATGGTAGGGAGAGAAAGCAGCCAAACTACCACGTACAGGAGATGCATTAAAGTATAGGTGTGGAGAGTGATTTCCAGCCAAGAACGTCAAAACAGCTCTCTTCGTCTTGAATTTACATGCCCAGAGTTAAGGGGATGGGCAAGCATTTAACTGCTCTCCCAGCTGGATACGGTTCCATACACACACAAAAAGCTTCTACTTCAGCTCACTTCAAGTGACATTTTGGCCCAGCTGAATTAGGCGGGGTATTGGAAATGACAGAGAGAAGCATTTTAAAGTGATCTCCACCTTTTCTGGCTCTTCTTTGGATGTCCTCCTCTGTGGAATAGGTGAAAAGAACCTCTCATGGCCAATTGTTATTTATGGAAATTTGCAGGGTGCTGTAAAGTACTCTTCGCTTTCTAGTGTAAATGTCTTTACAAAGAAGACCATAACATTTAGAAGTAATGGCATACTTAAGAAAAAAAAAGAAGAAGAAGAGCACTGCATTGTTGCTAGGCCCTCTCCTATGGATAGGACACACATTCAGCAAAAAAAACCCAAAACATTTTCAGATAAAGACTGTGGAAGTGTATGATATACTTGTCTGGCATACATATTGGGAATGTCCTTTCATGCTACTAAAACAAAGAAGCATTAATGATATCCTAACACAGAGAGAGGGAAAGTTGTTTAATACACTCCTTCATGAACCACTCTACTGAACCATTCTACTCTTAAAATGGCACACTGCAGCCTTCTGTGTTTTCATCTTTGTGCTTTCCAGGGCAAATTTACTTAGTTTATGAATAAAAAGACATTGGGTTTGGTTTTTTTTTTTTTTCGAACCTCAGTTTTTCAAAATTTTACTAGGAATTTAAAGCCAGTGCTCATCTGCCATCACCATAAAGAACTCAGGCTGAGTTCTGTCCCCATTTTCACTTGTGAACTGTACTGTCTTTGGATTATGACCTTCCTCACACCTGAAGCCTCATTGTTTTCAAGATGAAATTTTACTTCTTTTTTGTTGTTGGCCTGGTTTTCATAGCAGTGTGAAGAAGGGTGTGTTTCTCTGAAAAGCTGCAGGTGCAGTAATACTTTCATTTAAGTCTCTAGAGCTCTAATAAGCACAGATGAAGGAAAAGGGGATGTTTGTTTTTTTTTCAAAAGGACCTTATATTCTGTGGCTGCTGTAAGACTGCTTAATGTCTTTCAGAATCAGCCTTTAAAGCTGGCACTGACTGGAATTTCCTTAGTTGCCAAATGTGTTTGGAATTGGGGTTTGGATTTAGCCCTCTCTGTTGATGATAAAGTGAATCTTGGTCTAAGAGGAAGAGTGGGAGAGGGGAATAAATAGGCCTAAAGAAGAGCAAGACATTACTGAAGATGTACTTCTGCATTTTAACTGGTTACAGGGAAGTTAAAGGCTTGACAACAAATTTTTTTCTTTTAATAATGTGGAAGTGAAGAGCCCTTATCAAATCGCCATGGGCAAAACCATTGGACTCTCTTATAGGAAGTTTCTTTTTGCATGGGATTCTTAAGGGAGAGAATAGTTCCCATTGCTACAGAAAACCTTCCTTAAAGGACACAAAGAACTCTATTTTTAAATCCTGATAGAATGATAGGTGTTTCTATAGTTCACTGATTCCCTGAATATTTGATTTCCTGCTTTTTCTTCTCAACTGTTCTTCCCATAATACTATTTCAGAATGCAAAGGTGTGTACTAGATCTTTGTCTTAACTTATAGAACCGTGATAATTCTGTGCTTTAGTGGAGAAACAATTTTAAGTCTCAGGAATGAGTGTGAATAGTGCAATAAAGACTTCCTGGGCCTCAGTTTCCCTTCTGCGGAATACAAGCAAGGATAATCTTTACTTGCCTAGAGAGACTGTAAATTTTTCAGGACAAAAGAAATCTCACAAAATCCTACAAAAAATGGGATTTAAATGGGATTTAGTGCAGGACTATGAACTTTCAATGCAAACTGAAGGTAAGATGTTAAGGAAAATGATGTGTGAAGAGGTTTCACATTTGTGTGCATAGTCAGAAGTTGCTTAGAAGTGCACTAAGTGGGACAAAGTGATTCCTAGATGATGTATTTTTGCTAGACAGAGAAGGCTCTGGTTCTGTAAAGGGCTTCAGGACTGCTGAAAGGAGACTGCAAAAGAGACGTGGAGAACTGGTGTTATCAGTGTGTTACAATGCATTTATGGCTTTTTCTTCTAGGCCTACCCTATGCTGTCAGAGGCAGAACAACTTAATCCATTTTATGATTTTTTATTCAAATATCGTAACATCACAGAATGGCTTGGGTTGGAAAGGATCATAAAGACCATCAAGTTCCAACCCTTCCACTAGACCAGGTTGCTCAAGGCCCCATCCAACTTGGCCTTGAACACTTCCAGGGAAGTGCAATTCTCAGGTAGGTCCAGGTGCATCCTATCTAAGAGAAGGTAATTGGCTGCATCCATTTAGGCGACAGATACCTGGTTTCCCTCAGTCAGTGGAGGACAACAGTCACCTCAGACAGCAATTCACATTTTATTTAGCTTGAATTGCTCCTTAGAGGTTCCTGTCTCTGCTCCTGCCACAAAGCGTAGGCATTGCTGTGGTTTAACCACCCAGCACCTAAGTTCCATACAGCCACTCCACAATGGAATAGGGGAGAGAATCGGAAGAGTAAAAGTGAGAAAACTTGTGGGTTGAGATAAAATCAGTTTACAGTAAAGCAAAAGCCATGTGCACAAACCAAGCAAAACAAGAAATTATTTCACCACTTCCCATGGGCAGGCAGGTGTTCAGACACCTCCAGGACAGCAGGGCTCCAAATGCCTCCCTGCTGCCTTCTTTCTTCCCCAGCTTTATATGCTAAACATGACACCATATGGTCTGGGTTATCCCTTGGGTCATTTGGGGTCAGCTGTCCCGGCCCTGTCCCTTCCCAACTCCTTGTGCACCCCATGCCCACTGGCTGGTGGGGTGGGGTGGAGGCAAGAAAATCCTTGGCTCTCTGTAAGTGCCACTCAGCAATAACAAAAACATCCCTGTTACCAACGCTGTTTGCAGCACAGATACAAAACACAGCTCAATATTAGCTACTATTAAGAAAATTAACTCCATCCCACTCCAAACCAGCACAGTGATCTATCCAGCAGATTTCATACCAAAGACAGATGGGAGGCAGTTGTCTTCTGTTTAGGTAAATGCTGATGTTGCTGTGTTGACTGAAATGAGGCTGTGGGGTTTGTTTCCTGTATGGTGTAAAATGGGAAAGGTCTTATTCTAGCTGTGATGAGGGTTGCTGTGCCTTGCTGCTGAATTTGGGGGGGGCATGGGTGTCACTTTCACTTTTGTGCTCCTCCTTCACCTACCCACCTGCATTTGCTGCATGTAGAAGACTGTATGTGTCCCGTAAGGATTATTTGGGTGGGAACTAGTGATGTAAAGGCAAAAAGGCCACTTAAGAAGAGAGTTTATTTTCTTTTTAAACACAAAACCTGATAGACAATTTTTCTGGGTTTTTTGAGACAATCCTCTGGTTTAGGTAGTTTATAGAATTAAGGAAGTTACTGACTTTCTTTACCTCTGCAGTTTTTTTGACAAATAGGATTGAAAGTGGTGTAATTCAGCACTATTATAGAGTTAGCATACCTGCCAGGCTCACTGTAGTCTTTTCTCCAGTTTGTGTTCTGCTATTCCTTCCTGCCCCTGGAGGATGGAGGAAACATTAGGCACATGTGAGAGTTGTGATGGTCTTGGGATGGATTTCAGCTTGTGGGATGGATTTCAGCTTGTGTCTCAGTTAAACCCCTTTTCCAAATCACTGTGACTCCATTTTGATATACTAGGAACATCCCAGTTTAGATGCAGCTGGGCTGAAGGTGGCTTAAGTGTCTGATGGAGGTCATGGTTTGCCAACTGAGTTTCGCTGGTTTGGCAGTGGTTGGTTGAGTAGGAATCTGGCAAGCATTCCCCTTCAGAGGCAAGCATGGAGAGACTCATGGCCCTCTCTTGTGCAGAGATTTCACACACAGATTTACATAAATAGAGGGGATCAGAAGAAAAAGATCTCAAGACAGTATCTGAGTATGTCTGTCTGTGTGTGTGTATGCATCACACATGGACAACAGAGCAGAGCTGGGGCAGTGAGAGCTGAAAAAGACCTGCACACTAAATAGCTTTTGTTGAGATTTTAGCCTTCAAATGCAAATAGGAGGGAGGTATAGTGGGAAGGGAAAAAGATGTGATTGAGCAGTAAACATGAGTGATGGTTGCAGGATAAATAATATTATTAACTTACATTTTATTACTGTGGCTGCTGTGATAGCAGAGGGCACTTTTTACAGACACACAAGTAATAATAGCCCAGAGAAAAGCACATGGTCCATCAAACCCTTCCCTCTGGCAGCAGAAAATACAAATCACCAGGTATGGTAGCTGACCATCTTATGCACAATTATCTCTCTTATGACTGCATGGCTACATTCGCTCCCTGCTCCAAACGTATTCAGCTCCCTCTTGAACCGATGTTGCCCATTTACATCTATTACTGACTTCAACAAAGACCATTTTATTCCGTGCAATGACAGTCCTTTGCAGAAGATATTCTGCCTGAATTTCTCATACTGCTGTTTGAAGTCTTTCCCTTGTCAATGTCGGTCTTTGTGACCTCTTGTTTTGAATGATAAATTTTCAAAAATCTTAGTTGGCAGTAATCAATTCTTCTCCTTACAGGATCCTCTAAATTTTGAAAGAGCTTCTCTTCTGATTCTTCTCCTTTCAAAGCCAGTGTACATTGACAGTCTTCATGTACAGTTTGTCTACAAAAGCACAAATTAGAAAAAGCTTTAAAAATGAGGGATAAAATAAATCATTGCTGACTGGCTGAATGGCATTCTTCTCATTTAACATGGATATTATTGAAAGGAAAATGTGCATTTAATATAAAAAGGTGTTCTAATCACTCTGTAAAATTACAGCAAAGCATGAATGATGGTAATGTTTTCAAGCTTCCAAATAAACCGAGAAACATTAACCTAAATGGGATGTTGGTATTCTGCTGCAAATGCCTTTGAGTTTCTTTCTTCAGTAGCCCTTCTTTCTGCTCTTATTTCCCAAGGGGAATTTTGCACCTCCTGTAACACAGGTGGTAACTTGATGTTCTGCCTCAGCTGGTGGAGGTTTTTTGCTAGCCTAATACCTATAATGGGAGGCTGGTTGTCTGAGAATAAATAATTCTAAAGAGCACATGGAAATGTGTATGCACCCCCCCAAAACTGACTGATGCTGCTGTGTATATTTCTGTTTCAGTGGTAGGATTCTGATGACAAATGCTTTGTAGGCTACTCTTGATTGTCTTCTGATGTGTTCATCCCCAAATTCACTTACACTGTTGCCTCTATTTCTGGTTGACAGCAGTATTCTAATGACAAATGCTTTGCAGGCTACTCTGATTGTCTTCTGGTGTTTGCACCAGATAATTATTACTATTAGTACTACAAATATTTAGTACCATCAATACCTTGTACTAGTACTAGGCACTAGTAGTACTAAATTCTAGATACTACTGCTACACTCTAATACTAGTCAATAAGGTTGCTAAATATACCATAGAGTATATAGTATATTTGTGCTTAAAGTTAAAATAAATTCTTTAGATAAAAGACACTTCAGACTATAAACTCTTCAATGTTGATCATACTTCCTCTTTTCTATGGGTAAATCTAAGCTGATCCCATAAATCCACACAGGTGGTTCAAGAGAGATATTGCAGTAAGTTTCATCCATTATTTTTAGTTTGGTTCCACTATGTTGTAGTCTTTGATTTTCTGTTGGACTCTCTGACTTCAAATGTCATCGTCAGAACACTGCCTGAACACTGTAGTGCTATAGTCACAGTATAGGCAGAACCTAAGACTTTGTGTTTATTTTAAAATTCTTACCAACCCATCTCTCTCCTAACTTTACTAAAACCGAACACTTGCCTGCACTTTCTTGCAAAAATAAATGATTTGTTTTAATAGCTAGCTTTCATTTTCTTGTTTAGTGAAAGACCTTTGACATTACAGATAAGAAATTATTTCAAACAATTTTAAGTTCAAGGTGAGCTAATTCAACTTATTTGGGTTTGCTGAGGAGCAAGAGTATGTACACAAGGGAGTAAGATGCTGTAAATCAGTGGCTGTGTGGTAACTAGGCTGTCTATTCTCTTACCCTGTCATAAAAGCAAGGTGGTTTACTCAGAAGTGAAAGATGAGGAAGTGCCCTCACCGTTACCGTGAGAATATACACCGGTAATTACCCCAGAGCAGCTGATACGTGGCAGCTGCTTCCCTGTGTACACTGCATCTTATGATATATGTGAGGTAATTTGAGGGAGTTTATCCCTAATAGGTGACTCCAAGAGTGTCACTCCTTACAGCATGAGAAAATGTAGTATTAGATTTGAGGAAATATGGCCTCTTCTTTGGCAATTTTCTTATTTACAAGGGCTGGTAGGTCACTCAAATCGCGGTCCTGTATCATTCCTTCCCTCTTGCTGGGTGTCTGAATTGCAGGTGGTACTAGTTCCCATGAGAAATTCTGGATGAAAAATCTCTGTGCTGAAATCTTTGTATCTTTGGAACTTAAGGTTATTTTTTGTGAAGGCACAATTCTTGTCGAGGTTCTTGCTAATAATGTCTCATGTGGCTTTAGAAAACAATAAAGAATCAAATATCAAGAAAATACTTGCAGGTTTTCAATGACAGATCCCAGCTACATGAAAGAAAACAATCTATTACCAGAACCCAGTTTTCTAAAGATTTGTATGGATTAACTTTCACTCTAATATATTAAGTGAAATGCTGTGTGTTCCAGCTACTGTCTTTATTTTAACAAACAGATCTTTTAAAATATTGTGAAAATAATTGAAATCCCTTGAAAAAAACTATCAGAATTCTCCCTTTTCAAGCTGCATATAGCCTTTTCAAACATAAGATTTAAAATTTACATGTGGCTGGAGACTTTTTCAGCAAATGGAAATCTATCAAGAAATTGGTGAATGATCTTTTTGTAGTTTTTTTTTAGCATTTTACCCTCTTTATGTAGGTTACTTTATTCCTTCTTGCGAAGACTCTTCACTTGTATTCTGCCTCTCAATGCCATAAAAAGTTTTTGTGTGCCTACCTAAGTAGATTGTCTTCCAGGGGTGAAGAGAACCTTCTAAGTCTCTTATTTCTTTTAGACATTGTAAATCTTTGTAATGTATTTAGATTCTCAGGATGAGAAAAAATATTGAAGGCCAATGCATTATTTAGTTCAAGTTCTGTTGACTGTTTTATGTTTTCGTCCTTCAGAGAAGTTCAGGGCTCAGTAAGTGCATTATGAAGAAAGATAAAAGAATTTTGTGGTACAGAGCCTAAGGAACGAAATGTGTATTTTGTTACTTATGAAATTAAACTAAAATTATTGTCTCTAGAAATGCAGATAAACACATTAAATCCCTAATAGGCTGTGTTTCATGGAAAAATATATTGCAGTTTGAGAGGTTCTCTCTTTGAAGTCATCTGATAAAGGATTTTAATTGCGATCATTTGAATATGCAAATATGGTCTGGCCATTACACATCATTAATGCTTAGGCTTAGTGTAAATATTCCAGTCTAAAGGCTGGCTTTCTGCATGCTTCCCACCTACACAGAGAGAGCTTATCATAGGCAATTATCTTACCCAAATAAAAAATGAAAATGGGAAAGTTAAATAAATAAAGGAACATTCTGATGGAATCACAGTAATGTGCTTCTTGGTTAACATTAGCCCTGGCTTTCGGACAGCTGGATTGGTTAATGCTTGTCCTTTGCTTTGACTCAGTGAATCTTCCTGTATTCCACAGTGACATATGCCTAGTCATATCTTTTCTGCCTAACAAATAAGCCATTGAGATAACAAAGGCAGGATCAATATGGTAAACTAAAGTCCTAGGAGAATGTAATCTTGGTACTTGGTCTTGATCTGAAGTAAAATCACAGCACAAAAAAAGTAATAAACTGAGCTCCCTCTGGAATAATCGATTATCCTTTGGATTTTTGATATTTAGAAATGTATTTAGAAATCAAACTCTGTCCTTTCCAAAAAAGTACATAATTGCATATAGGCTCTTTTTGGATGCAGAAAGGACAACAGCAAGAAAGGCATCCAACTCTCAGTGACAGTTGAAAGGCATGAGATGCCAAATTTTCAGTTGTACTACTGAAAATCTCCCCTATTGTGGCAGAGTTAACATATGCAGTATTGGGAATGTAACTTACGTTCTGTCTCTCAGCATGTACTTAAACTGGCTGCAATGAGAAAATCCAATTCTCAGAAATTAAAGCTGTTGTGAGCAGCTGATCCAAGTTGTGGATCTCATTCTGCATGAGAAATGCACAACTTCTCAAGGTCTTCTAGAGCAAGAAATTCATTCTGTTTGGAAGCTTAATATAGCAGTTGTAACATTCATAACCAAACCCAACCTGTGACTTATAGGTTTTGGTTACTAATTTTAATGTGGATACACTTATTCAAAGCACAGTCTAAATAAAGGTTTAGTGTCGATCACATTTACAAACACTACTGTTTGAACTAATTAAAACAAACAGATGGAAAAAAAATACCTGCTAGTTAATTCTACCTATACATGTATTTATTATTATGCAAATTAGGGGAAAACCTTTTCAAATGGTGTCATCTCATCCCTTAGCAGCATTTCCAATATCTGTATTCAAGCTGGTTCTCTCTGCTGCCTAGGTAGTGGGCTGGAAATCCAGAGGGCCACTTTACTCCTCATTTTTGCTCACTCATCTTCAGTCAAAACACTTGGTCCTTTGGCATGTCTGTTTCATGAACAAATAAAATGAGAAATACCCTCTGTAAGGCACTGTGAGGATGATGTATCTAAATGATTCATCAGGCTTTTTGTGGCTGCGGTGCTTTCTAAGCGGTTTCTTCTGCCAGTGATGTACAAGAGGGTACATGAGGGGTTTGTAGGAATGAATTGGACACGGTCTAAGGCATGTCCAGTTAGTAAGGACCAAATTCCACAGCTTCTGTAAACCAGATAGTTTTGTACTGCTTCTCCATCTACTCTCCTTTTTGTCTCCGTCATGCCAACTTCCATCTTTGTTCCACTCCTATCTGTACTTTCTTTCCAGCCTACCTTCACTGGATTCTCTGAGAGTTGTCTGTTGAAGTATCTGTATTGCTTATCTTTCCTGAACTATAAAAATGTAATCTAAAGGACCATGGTATTGCATTTCAAAATTCAAGAAATTAACAGAGCCACTTACAGATGAGCTGTGGGAGAAGGAAGGAAGAAAAAATCCTATAATAGAGAGGGGTCACTGAGTTGTGAGAGTCTTAGAAGCCCTGCTTACTTTGGGTGGATGTAATGATCGGTGCTGCTGGACACATACAGATGTTTTGCTATCCACAGCAGTATTCACTTTAGTCTGCCCCTGGCTCTCTGTCATGTCCTATGGACAAGATGGACTGCTGCAGAAGTCTGAGCCTCAGAAGTGTGTGTAGGTGCCTCAGCCCTTCTGTCCACTGTGGGCAGGGCTGGATCTGTAAATTCAAAGGGCTGTTTGCTGCTCACACAGGGCTGTGTGGGAACACGTGTCCTGGCTGTGGAAGAGGACGTGCCATAGCTGTGCTTGTTGGATGGGCCTCCTAGATTTAAATGGGCTGAAAGCAAATGTTTACCTCAGATGTCCATGTGGCAGCTTGGTCCTTTTAGCTGTCCATTAATAAGAAGCAGTGCTGAGTGTAACACACTGTCTCAGTGTGCCCCACGCTTCATGCAGGACACTCCCTTCATGTTCCACCCTTCATGTTCCCTTGCTCCTGCCATGTAAGAGACAGCTCAGCAATGGCTGTGCAGGGGTGTTTGCTCAGAAGGGGGTGAAATATGTGAATGAGCAGCTTAGCTTGCTTGTGCACACGTCCTGCTGGCCACAAATGCTAGCTGAAATCTGGTCTTTGGTGTTCAGGCTGGCTAGGGACAGTGAGGGCACAGGACACAACTATTCCTCCCCAGCAGCTGATATCCTGTAGAAATCAACCCAGTGACTCCAGCTGTTTCAGCCAAACCTATATTACCTTTAAACTGGGAAGACAAGACACAAGAGGCCTTGTTTTTGGCAATCTATCTCCCAATTTCCTTTGGTTCATGGGGATCATAATTTTAACATAACCATGGTGCTATCAGAGGTTACATTAGGTAATTTAAAGCTAGATCAGCTATGTCCATAGAATGCAAAGACTAAGGTGACATTTGATCCTGTTTGTCATGATGTACTGCACAACATCAGTGTGTACCAAGGACCATACAAGCACAAGACATTTAAAATCACAGCACCATTGCTCAAAGATCTTCAAACTGTCATGGTTTCTTCCTGCCTTTTCTGAGCAGTTAAAATCCTCTGGAATTACTGAAAATTTTGTGCAGATGAAAGTCTAGGGAGGACATCCCATCTCAGTATTTAGAAAGGAAGGATGAATTTCCAGTTCTGCTTTAAAATCATTTTTGATGTTATATACTCTAAATGCCATGAGTCAAAGTAATATTCTTTTAGCATTTCAAATTTTGGATATTTTATTTTGATTCAGAACAAAGCCAGTGTATAAAATCCAGAACCAGAAGTCTGCCATTCATAAGGATTTGCCAGCTGTCAACCTTTGCCAAAATCTGGGAAAATTCATCTGACTCTCACAACTGGACACAATGTTCACAGGGCATGGGACCAAAACTCTAGATCCAAGTGCTGCATCTCTGAGAATATTTATTCTGGAAAACTTTTTGTCTTGTCTTTTTCCTTAAAAATTTGAGTTATAAATGTCAAAAGAATCCTGTAATAGGAAAGAGGTTTGTGTACTGGAATGAGGTTAGAAATTAGGGCTTCTTGACTTGGCACAGACAATTGCAACAATCTAATTCAGGTCAAAGAGGAAAAGAGAGAGAGAGAGAGAGAGAGAAGAATAGGGAAGAGGCAAGAAAGAAAAAAAGAATCAAAGAACTGGGACTGAGGAGGGACTGAGATATGGAGAGAATGTATGCTGGTGAAGAACAGAGAAAGAAAGGGGAAAAGAAGTAAGGGGAGAGGAGGGACAAGATAAAGAAATGGGGGAAAAATAGAAAAAGTACAGAGGGCAGAGAACAAAAAAAAGAAGAACTTAGAGACAGAAGGAAAAGCTGCAGGGAAGAGGGTTTATTAGAGAAAAAAATTGCAGCTTGCTGAAATAGGGTTGGCGTAGAAGATTTTTATTTCATATCCTGCTGCCTAGGCTCTGATGATTCCTAGGCTGAAGGTATATGACACTGGTAGATAACATACAGGCAGCTTCTGTGCTCTTCTGAAAAGCTTTTTGTGTCCCTGACAACTTGTTCTAATTGCACAAGTTCAAACACTTTAGATGTTCTGTGTGGCTACAAGCACTTTAGAAAGGGTTGATGTAGAAAAACCATCTCTCTGCAGTATCTGTGGACTGGGTTTTCTTCACAAGTGCTCATATTGATAGTTAATCCAAGCTCAGAGAAGATACTGCTAATATCTTGAATTAAAAAAAAATAGATTATAGGAAATTTGTGGGAGAAATGAAATTTGCTTCTGTATTTTTGGTGAGACTTTCTCTATCTTTTCCTGAACTAAGGAATATTTGTTCAAGCCCTTCCTTCGGTCTGCCTCCAGCACACCTAGGTTCTTTTTCCAAGCATAGCTCAGCCACGTCAGCCACTGACTTCGCTTTTAATGAGTAATAGAAAGTGCTTTCAACCTTCAAAGCCCCGAGAAGTACATGAAACTTATTATGATGTGACCAGGGAAAGAATAGTCTATGTCTCACTTGGGACCTCATTTAAGGTCCTCTTGGGAACTGATCATGGAAATGGCAGAACTGACTGGAGCTGAAAGAGCAGCATAATGGGGGGGAAAAAAGGGGGTTAGCAAGCAGAGATGGGCTTCTAAGTTTTAAGGCTCCTTTGATTGCTGAGGTGAAGAATTGGTTGCATAAAGGGGTTTTGGAGGTAGGAATCACTCAGAACCAGAAAGCAAAGGTTGCAGATTAAGTTGAAATAATGTTCCAAGAGAAAGGAGATGTATTCAAAGGGGAAAGATTATGTGGGAAAAGAAGCAGGGGACTAGGACTTTGAGTCACTGGGATGCTTCAAACTTTGTATATTTTACTCTTATTTCTTGTTGCTGACTTGCATCACCTGAAGTGAAATCCTGGAAGTACATGATCTGCTTATTTTGTATAGAAGTGTAAGAGAAGACAACTACAAATCTCTTACACAGAATAGCTTCTCTCTGACTTTGTATTTAGTTCTTTGGGCAATCTTAAAATGAAGACTAATCAAATAGATTAAAATGCAAGAGAAATACAGGCAGACAGGGAATGTATGGTATTTCTTTCCACTTTTTTCAACCACACCTAATTTCTGAGTGGGAACAAAAGCATCTTAGTCAATTGAGGTGGGAGAGTGATGTATCTTCATAAAACATTCTGTGTGAGGCTGTAGAAGGTACCCAGGCTGTACCTAATGTGTGATGTGCTTGGCTATGCAGGTGTCCACCTTGCAGACCTGTACGTGTAGTGTTCCCACTGCACCACTCAGATGGAAGAACTGCTGGTGCAGACACTCTTCACCGTTCCCAGGCAACTCACCATTGGGAGGACCTGCAATTCACATTTGGGCTGGACAGTACATTCACAGTCTGGTCTGCGCTTTGTCAGAGATCAGGAGTTGTGTGCCATAAGAAGTGTAGCTTTGTAAAAAACATTGACATGGAAAATACAAGAGAATGCTAATTTTCTTGAATTTCCTGGAGGATCATTCCCCAGCATTGCAATCATGGTAGCACACAGGAGACTCATTACATGGCTGGGATGTTGACCCAAAGAATGTAAACTTGTTTGAGGCTGTGGGGAGGAGAGGTGACAAAGCACATAAATAGAGATGAAATGTTATGATTGTAGTTTTTGTGAAACAAGGCTCTCTCCCTTTTAAACACCTACTAAAATGATCTTTACCTGACACATCCACACAGGAAATTTGGCTATTCACACATGGTGGGGGGAGCTGGGGGAGAGAGATGGGCCTGTAAAAGTTAATCTATAGTTTAAACAGTCCCAGCTACTCATAAAATCAAAAGATGATAACAGCACGATTTTTCTTCCGCCTGTTTACATTTGTTATGAAAGGCACTACAAAGGGAACAACAGTGGTATATTCTGAGAGAGTGCAGGAGCTGGCAGATGTTTGCTAATTAAAAGAATTCAGGTAATGAAACAGTACCAAGAGTTCACAAGAGGCCACAATTGCACATGCCAGTGCCTGTGTGCATCGTCTCTCACATACCCCTGTTCACCAAGCAGCACCTGATCACTCAGTTGTTTGTAGTCAGCACAGAGAGAAAAACATGTAAAACCAGCTTTGAGACAAGTGTCCTGTGCTTGCAAAGATGCTGCAAAAGTTAGTTTGGCTTGAAGTCACACAACAATGGCTCTGCTTGTCTAAGGAGTCTGGGACACCTGGGTGCCTGTGCTTCTCAATATAGGGAACCTCACCTGGCTGGGGGGTACTCATGTCTCACAGGACTGTCAGACCTTCGAGTGAGAGAACAGCATGTAATGGCTTGGGTCAGTGTTGGTTTAGGTCATAGTTCTTTCCCAAAGTCCTTACAGAAGATGGTAGTCATATATACTGTGTCAACAATGGTGTCAAAACCGATATCCTTGCATTCTCCTTCCTACAGGCTGCTTTTTGAACCAACCACACAAAACAAAACAAAACAAAACAAAACAAAACAAAAAAAGGAAAATAAAAGAGAAAAAAGGGCAGCTCCTTACCCTAGGAAAACCCTCATTATATTAAAAAAACCCAAAAAACAAAAACAAAACAAAACAAAAAAACACAAAAAAACCCCAAAAAACAAACAAAGTTCATGTTCAAGCTCAAGGGGGGCAAAGCCTGACCTAAGCATCAGAGCCTTCTGGGTCTGTCTTCAGGTGCCACTGGCTTTTGGGATCCAGGATTACAAACATGGGTTTTGTCAGCCAGCCAACTTAGAAGAATTTTGGTATAGCCAGGTTCCTATCCCAGTTAAGAAATAAGAGTTATCTTATTCCTGGTTGCTTGTTATTTTATTTTGTTCCATATTGAGCTATATAGTGAAAAGAATCAGAAAAAACCACACTGATTCAGTTGAGATAAACTTCCAAGTTGGGTTTCAGGGATGGGCTGAGGATTAAGGAATTTGGGTTAAATCATACCTCTGCCATAAATTCCTTTGCAATGTTTCCTCACAGCAAGCCTCATAGCAAACTGAGATTAGATATGTCACATAAATTATGGTTATTGGAGAACTTTGCTTAGTATATGCTGAAAAGTCCAATTTTATATCGTGTTGAGTATTTCTGTTCAATAAAACTGATATGCAACAAGTGACTGACAGCATGTCTTAATGACATTACAGTTAATCTAAGCATAGTTTGAAACCAATTTTCTTTGTGATTTCTTGCCACTTCTGCTTAGAATTCCAACAAAAATCCAGAACTGCAGAGGTGAGTTAATATACCCTCCCATTGCAGCCCAAGTTAAATATTTATTCTCTCTTGATGATTTTTACCTTACTTGGAGCTCCGTAAAGCAGGTATCTGTGCAAACTCTGCAGGAAAAATGATTGTTTGTTCATTTCAGGCCATTTTGGGTGTTTGAAAAATTCATCATTCAACTAGATATGAGTTATGTTTGCCACAAGAGCAGCAAAGACTCAAAATGTGTTCAAATTTACTGGTTATAGGTAAATGTGGAAGAAAATTAAATATGTGGCTAATACTTGTTGCTTTACAGCACCCCAGTTTTTCTCTTAAAGCAAGTATTTCTCACACTTCTACCGTGTTTCTGTAGAGGTCCTATATTTTATCTTGGAATATCTGCATAGCCTAAAAGTGATACCACAGAAAATCTCATTTAGGTAAGTGAAACAAACTCATGTCTTCCCAAGTACTTGAGTTGTACTGACGCCAAAAGAAACCCTCTGTGGAACAAGCTAGTAAGTCTTGAAAAGAGTTTTGTAGTAATTTTGGGGGTAGCTTTTGAAAGTCCACATGAAAACATATCCTAGTTGTTTAAGAGCCTTATAGTGGGCCTGTTCACACTGGTCATTAAGCTTCCAGTCTGACACTGGGGATTAGAATTACTCTGAAGCGGAATGAACTCTAAAATTTTTCAGATTGTTTCATTAAATTAATTCAATCATCCCAAGTGTGCCTGTTTCAGGACATAAAGCAAAGGACAGGAATTTACAGCAAGCTGAGATGTACAGCAACACATCTCCTCATGTCAAACCCTGATTATGGATGAGCCATTTGTTCTTATGTCCTTTCTCAAAGCCATATGTACTTTGAAAAACCAGGTTTTTAAATATATCTATGGAATAAGCCTTATAACTTTGAAGACAAGACCATTCCAAGGGTTGCTGTTCACAGTGGTTTGCAGACAGAATTTCTCCTCCATTGATGAGTGAGAAGAAAGGCCAAGACTGTCTTAGTACAGCACTTGTGTCAGTAAAAAAGGCTGTACTCCCCATGCTGGCTTTGGTGAAGCAGCTTTCTGGTTTGTACCCCTCCTGTGCAGTGCTGCCTGAGCCATGAGTGCTACTGGAAGATTCATGGTAAACTCTGGAAGGATGTCTTGGATGGGGTCTGACTCTGCACGGTGCAGTGGCTGCCTTGAAAAACCTGTGGTCTTGAGTTATACATTTTTGGGATGCATTAATGGTGCCTTTTTCTCCTTAAGGGCCTTTTTCCACATTCACACAGCTCATTCTCTTAACAAGTGCAGATGAAGCTTTTCAAGTGGGTCTGTGTTCATACATGCTCAGATTTCTGTGTTGACTTGGAATTTGTCCTTGGAGCATTTAGTCCTCAGTCTGTTTCAAAGGTGGGAGTTTGGTATTGTACATTGTAGTGTCTCAGAAGGTCTGTGAACTGTGGATCAGGAAATTACATTTTTTAAATAAGCTTCCATTTTCTCCTGTCCCTCTCTATCTGTGGTAGGTTACATTACAGTTGTAATGGAAGGACTGTGTGTGCTACAACTGTGGAATATTTATGGAAACAAAGTGCTCTGTGGCAAGCAGGAATCATACTCTACTGCAATATGTTCATTCACAACAGTGTTTTAAAGCTTCCCATCAAAATGCTGAAAGGATGCATGATGTGACTATCCCCATCTAAGGGGACTTCTACCTTCTAAGGGTAAACAGTCAGACCTTTTAGTCTCATAAGCTTAATTATTGAGTAAAACTTTAAAAAATGTGAGGGTCTGCCACTTGATTCCAAGGCAGCTGCTGCAATTACATTTCCCAAGAGCTATTACACTTCCGTGTCACCTTACTGTAATTTCAATCCTTCATCAGCATGGAACATCATCAATGTAATCAGGGCTTTGTCATGAGTAGGAGGAACCATGTGGTAAATGCATTCTGGCTGAATAATGAAGAAGGTGGAGTGAAACACACTCCTTTCCTGTGTCCCACACTGCCCTAGAGTGCTATGAACAAGCAGGCTGAGGTTTTAAAAAGTTCTTATGGAATTTTTGCAATTAATAGTAATAGGATAGATTTCCAGTTTTCTAAAATAGCTTCTACAATCTCAACAACAGGATTCATTTTGGTGGATAAAAATTTTAATCTCTTCTCCTCTTCTCTTCTCTTCTCTTCTCTTCTCTTCTCTTCTCTTCTCTTCT